>OOFB01000130.1:3389-17024 GCA_900323305.1 Trachyrincus murrayi
GAACTGACTTGTTCTTGAAGTCCTCCACCAGGCCCTGCATGTTCCTCAGCTCTCCCTCCAGCTTGACCTTCTCGTTGCCCAGGCCGTCCAGCTGTCTGCGCAGGTTGGCGATGTACGCCTCGAACATGGCGTCGATGTTGGACCGCGTGGTGGTCTGCTCCTGCAGCAGGCTCCACTTGGTCTCCAGCATCTTGTTCTGCTGCTCCAGGAAGCGCACCTGCAGGGACACACCAAAGGTAGCGGTTTCATTTTTACTCTCTCGAAACTTTCAAAAGAATACACAGAAATATAGTAAAAAATATATATATAATCCAAAATATATATATAATCCAATTATGTCTGGAAGAAAGAAAATGCAATGCAATGGTCCTTCTGAACGTCATAAATCCATTGTCATAGGGAGCATTGTAAGTGGACTACTGCATTGGAGTTGAACTCAGTAGCCGAACAAGGAAAGGGGAATTTGTTTAAAGGGTGTGTTATGTGCGACTGTATTCCACTGTATAATGTTTAACTTAACAGCTGGGTCACTCAGCCGATGACACACCTTCACCTGGATCGCTAAGCGGATAGCGCCACAGGGTTGGGTGTGGACGGCCGCGCCCTGTTCACCACCACCTAAGTCGCTCGCTCAGTAGAAACGCCGTACACCACCCTGCCTATGTGGCTGCAACCTGTAATAACACGATGCCGAGAGCCCATTGTTTCCACTTGAAACAAAAGATGTGAGCTATTTTGGAGAGTGTTCTTGTTCTAACATATCCAAACTGGTTTGCCTAGAGGCTGCGGCTACGTGTTTGTATGTGTGCGTGTGTGTGTGTTTTATGTGTGTGTGTGTGTGTGTGTGTGTGTGCGTGTGCGTGCGTGCATGTGTGTGTTTTTTCAAGTGGCTATGACTCATCCTAAACCCTCTGTAGAGATGTGAAGGCCACACAGACATCCTAGACGATAACAAAAAAAAACTAGGTGTGGCCGACAGCGCTATCAGAAAGACAAAGCGCAAGTGCAGTGGGGACATGTCGGTGCAGTGTATAGATACAGTTTGTAACTTTGGTATATTTGGCCTGGTGCCAATTTGTATTTGTTTTGTAAACAAAATGAATCCTGAATCCTCACTACGCCCCAGAGAAGGTGTGTGTGGGCCGTACAGTTAGGTCAAAACAACACATTTTTTTTCCATGGTCTGGCTCTGTATGGTAGAAGCTGGTCTTCTGTATGCTAGAAGCTGATCTTAACAGCTAGGTGATATGCTAGATGAGTGTGCAGACAGACTTTGGACCCAGTGGGTGTGTGTTGCCAATAGGATCACACTAGGGCTGGCTGTCTGCTGGGCAATACACAGGCCCTTTAGATCATTAGACGCCACACCCATATTTAGATAGTGACTATGGTGTCCAATACGGGGTGTCGAACTATTTAACAAATAAAAATAGCGTTATCTTTTCTTTTTTTCATCATACAATGTTCCAGTTTTGAAGAACGGAAGATGCATGATCAGGCATACACTCTGGAAGTTGTATAATATGTTGTCACCCGAGGATCTGTAATTTATTTACTGATTGCACGGCGAGAGAGATAAGTTCCACTGATCTTATCACCTCACGTGTTCCTTCTACTGACTCGGCCTCCTTACATAAAACCAGCAAAAACCATCTCAAAGTAAACCCAAAGCCATGGCGTAGACATATCCACTATTAAGCAATCAATCAATAATCAATAATGTGCCAGCATCAGACTATAGACACAGAAGCTACCAGACATATGTCAATGTCCATTCAGTTCAAACAGCTCCCAAAGGAGAGACGTTTTAAGACACGCTCTGGGCTGCTGACACTGGCTTGTATGCATACAGACCTGTATGCACACTGAGCGCACAGCGTGGCCTGCAGGCACTGTCAACAGGGAAGGGAAGGTAAAAGGCCCTTCTGATCCACTCACCTTGTCGATGAAGGAGGCGAAGCGGTTGTTCAGCGTCTTGATCTGCTCCTTCTCCTGGGTGCGGACAACCTGGATGCTGGGGTCGATGTCCACGTTCAGGGGAGCCAGGAGGCTCTGGTTGACTGTCACAGCGGTGATTGGCGTGATGAAGCCACCACCGGAGCTGCCACCGTATGCACCGCCGGAGCTGCCACCGTATGCACCGCCGGAGCTCATACCGAATCCACCGCTGGAGCTCATACCGAATCCACCGCCGGAGCTGCCACCGTATGCACCGCTGGAGCTGCCACCGAATGCGCCGCTGAATCCACTCCTGACTCCGCCATAGCTGGTGCTACTGCGCAAGCTGCCACCTCTGAGGCCACCAGTGGACTGGGATCCAGAGTAGGACTTAGCGCTGAAGGTTCTGCTCACAGACATGGTTGCAGTCGTAAGGGTTGTTGACTCTGCTTTAACAAGCCGAAATGAAGGTGTTGCTGACCTGTGGGTCGTGCTGGAGGAGGACAGGAGGCAGGCAGGCAGGCTTCCAAAGGAGAGTCAAGTCCCTCTGAGTGACTTCCTACTGGCTGTGGCCTCTTTTTATGGTTGCGGAGAGACGGAGGGGGCGTGGCCTCCACCTATAGCTTACTCTCACTTTTTTTTCTGTCCACCTTGCTGTGTGCCTCCCTCCGCCTCAGGCTCTGTAGGGGCAGGAGTGGCCAGTCCTGTAAAACAGGTAGGGAGGGATTGTCAGGAGATAAGCCCTGTTGACACACCCTCATCTGTGGCTGAAGAGAGGAGCAAAGTTGAAAAGGGAGGGCCCCTTTAAATTCTCTGCAACTTTTAATAACTTTTTTAACAGAGTAAAGCGAAAGCTTTGATCTCTGGGAATGTGCATTTTCTTGTAACGGCAGTCATTTTATATGACAGATGCCATATCATGTATTTATATGGTTTATATTAATACATAAAAATCTAACAAAAAAAACGAATAAGGTACGTTTCTGTGCAGTTTAAGAAATTAAACACACCTACACATGTACGTTTGTCCTTATAAATATAATAAGCATGCCGTTGAACAGCGGACAAACTTGCATACTCATTTTTCTCTTCGCATGGGTGAGGCATTCTGTTTCATTCTTCCACATTTTCAGAAACACATTCCGTTCATTTTTACTGTGGTGTGGCACTTTGCTGTCAAGATCCCTCTCTGCCAGCTATTAGAAGAATCCACGCTAGTTTTATAACTGCTTATTTGTGCAGGTTATTGGTGCAACACCCCTGCCATTACGAAATCATGTTATGAAATCATATTATATTGTTAAGTTATTAAATAATGGTGTAGCTGTGTGTTATGGGCCCCACTCCCAACAGCAGAAATGCACACCTTCATATAAGAGTAATAGATGCCATGCCACACTAGCTTACTGGTGAGACCCAAGCAAGTCACACATATATATCATTTGTATATATCATGCAGAGGTCACACATATATATCATAGGTATATATCATGCAGAGGCATGAGGAAAAACAGCCAGAGAACCAGACCAGCATACTCCTTGGGTCACTTATGCAATAACACCCTCCTCGCCACACACACATGCACACTCTCACTCACACACACACACACACACACACACACACACACATGGCACACAGGCACACACACCTAAACACATGTGCACACACACATACACACACATGCACACCACACACACCTATGCTCAGACACACACCTAAACGCACACACATTGCATACACACTCTGGCCACCACCACTACAGATACACATGCACACCCACATACCTACCCCAGGACACATGCTTCAGCTTGACATATTTATATTCATTTAATAAACACTCCTTTGCGAACTTCACTGGAAGCACACACAATTGAATGCAAACACTTGAAAGATAGATTGCGCGATCATATGAAGTATGAACAACATGCGTACAATGGAGGTGATGACAGCATGGGTAGGACTTGCTTTGTGACAAAATGGCGGGGATGTCCTCAGGTGGAAGTTTGTGATCATTGTTTTTGTTGTGGTATGTTAATGACGGCAGAAAATGCAGGAACTGCATACGGCGGTGTGACAAGAAATTCGGGTTAGGGTAGACCTGGTCATCGTTGGGTTACTCTAAGTAAAGTAGACTTATTATACTTAATTAATTGATCGTAATTATTGATCTTCTGGACCTTTATTTGATATGCATTCGTCTATACAGACTGAATAGACTTCCACGTGTGCTGTCGTGGAGAATGTCATCCAACAAGTCTTGGTGATGAACAGTGTTCCCTAATGCATATAATGTTGCAGATTGATCACGCGTTCTTTGGAAAGTAGAAGTGAGTGAAAGTCTTACGGCTGTGACGGAGATATAAAAGACAGGGGTTGGCCCAGTATGAGTCTAAAGGGTTGAATGGTGCCATTGTTTTTGTTTGAAGATCACAGCATTGGAAGGCATGTGTCTAGAGAGCCTGCGCGTCCAGTTTGGTCGTTGACGTTGATTTTATTCTTCTGAAGGTAATAGCCAATAAGTAGTAGTGCATTGTTTGAGCTCATGTTTCAAAAGTGAGAAAGGAGTGAAAACCCGGGATGGATCAGGTTGGGCATTGTGTGGAACTGGAGTTAGACCAACAATGGTCTAAGAATTTCAGTGACTTTGAAAAGTCACCTTTAAAGCAGATTGTCAACTTACTTATTGAAAACAAACAAAATGAGAATGCAAGAACATGAATGCATGGTGATATTTGCAATGAATTACATTGTAATTGCAACATTACAAAATTTATAAAATTATGACATTTTGTAAATTTTTTGACAATGCATTCATCGACAATGCATTCATCTGCCTGCATGATGGTCGGGAGTGAACAAGAATTGTATCTGTGCCAATAGGATACCACTGTGTTGTCTTCCTTCAAACTGCATAAACATTTTGGAAAATCCTTGAATCGTGAGTTGAACCTTTCCAACGTGCAACAATGTTGGAGAATTGCATACTGGGAGTGCACACACCTTGCACATTTATGGAAAACCATTTTTTGCGATTCCTGTATTTCTCAGCATCTACTGTATGATGGGAACAGGACCAACCGCTCCAGGGAATTATCATATTCATAGGATTTTCTTTCAGTTCACATACTGTATATGACATCACAAATCCTCTGTTTCACACTGGAACCTTCCACATGGCAAAAACCTTAAGGCCTTTGTCTTCTACTGTCCAAACACAGCCTTCTGTTTGGTCTTTGTGGTCTTTGGTGCTCTTTCTAAATTTTCCATCTGGGATTTTAAAAAGTACCGTCTTATCTCTTCTTATCTTTCAGCATGATTGACATAGTCCAGAAAATCAATGTTCTTGTATTTCCCTGGTCATTTTGGAAGCCTACATCCACTAATCTGAAGTTAAACCTGCCTCTGACCAGGTTTAGTTTAAACCCTCATCAAAGTGTTTTATTGATCACTTGCAAAGTACAACACAGGGTCATTCTAAACAGTGAAATTCTTGTGACATGGCAAGCTCACAATGCATAGAACAATCACAGAATAAAAAAAAGTTTAAAAAAAAAACATACATCATAAAAAATAAAAAATACATAATAAGATGAATAAACACTAGCATTACAAGTATAAAAGTATAAAGTATAAAGTGGAGGAGTGCCGATAGATATGTACATTAAATTAGATTGTGACCAGGGCACATTTAGTCATTAGCTCTAATCCTGGAAATCTGATTCTTTAAGTCAAGACTAAGGCAAGTCTAAGACTACTTTAAACCATGTCTGGAAACCCAATTTCAGCTAGTCCAGATTAAATTTTGTTTAAGATTAGGTTTAATCCCTGTATGGGAAACTGGCCCTATATGTAGTAGTGCACTCAATGTGCCTTCCCTCCCACATGAAAACTAAACGTATTTCTCTATTAAACACTTTCACACACATTGCAAACTGTTCAAACAATAGACCTCAAGGCCATGTCCGTCTCCGTCAAGCATTCATTGGCTCATGAATGTATTAGCTATCTGCTTGTGGCGTTCCAGCAACAGGTTTCAGAAAGAATGTTTTTACAGTGCAGCATAGCCTTAGGACCATCCTGACCCAAACACCAGGGCCTTGTGGTAATTTACCCTCGCTCCTTATTTATCGTTATTTTAACGAGCTGACCCAGTCAATACATGATGGATGACGCCCAAACAGCTGCGGTGTGTGCCAACATACAGCATTCCCATGCGTCGCTTTGGATCTGTGAACTTCTCATTGTTGTATATAACATGATGACATGATGATTACAGTATGCACATAAACTATACGAAGAAACAAACAACCAAAAATGAAATAAATAAATGGACAGCAAAGATAGACATTTGAAGAATGCATCATTTATTCGCTGCTGGAGGAACACTTTGACAAACCTGAAGTTGAGGAACCAGAGTTTCTGGAGTCCAGACGTCCACACCCACCAGACTCCGAGCTCAGAGGTGTGCCTCATGGCTCTGCATGTGACCAGACCCCTCCTCTTCACTATCTATGGGCAGTGTAGTGCAGTGGTTCTCAAACTATTTGTACTAATGTACCCCCTCGAAGCTATTGTTTCAGCCAAGCCTTTCACCAGCACAAAACATTTTAGGGAGGGAAAACATTTATTTGGCTTTTCACATCACTACTACAAGTAGATAGATAGATAGATCTGTTTTAGCTGTATTTTTTTTTTCCATAATTTTTTTTTTTTAATTGCTGTCCTTGTAACACCCCATGAAAAACATCTAATCTGCTCATCGGCCCTCCGCTGGCTCCCAGTGAAGTCCCATGCCGTTTCCAAATTCCTGCTCCTCACCTACAAGCCCTATCCATGCCTTTGGCAGTAACCTTGCAGACCTCCTCCACACTTAAGCCCCCTTCTCAGAACCTCTGTTACTCTGACACGGTGCTGCTAACCACCACCCACACCAGGTTGCCGACTTTTGGGGATAGGACTTTGAGACTGACGGCCACCGCCCTCTGGAGCTCTCTGCAATGCTGGTTCCATTGACTTCTTTAGTATGTGGCTCTAGTCAGCCAAACCGTTGGATTAAGTTACATACCTTGAGGACCGTAAAACAAAGTGGTTGTGTATAAATCAAATTCATTATTATTAAGTCAAGCCCATTCTGAGTCCACGTAAGGAGACACGTTGTCTCTCGTCCTGTACGTGACACTCATGGTCAAAACACAGAGACCTAGTTGAGGTTGGGAAATTGCTCAGTGTGCGGCACAAGGGTGACACCGCTGCTATTTGCAGACGATGCTGTACTTTTTACTTCACCGCAGGGTGACCTCCAGCACGCTGTGGAGCAGTTCACAGCCGCCTGTGATGTGGTCAGTATGCCACTCAGCACCTCCAGGTCTCCAACAGGTATCCCCCCCACCCCTAGAGGAGCTGCAGAGGAAGGCACCAGGGGAAGGGTCCGCATGGACTGCTCTCCTGAACCTGCTGCCACTGCGACAGGTTTTTACGTTTTCACACAAATATTTCAGCCACAGGACAGAAATGGAGAAAGGCCGAGCTCTGAATGTGGCTACGTTTATAATACATTCATTTTACAAGCTGCAGTCAAATGGCCTAGCCAAATGTTTACCAAGTGGTTATTTGTCATTTCCGGTTTTTCCCGCAAAGCATGGCAAAATATCGACTCGACATCCAGGATGTCGACTGGATTATTTTGTTATAATAACGTTCTTATAACACGTATATTGTGACGTGTTTGGGTTAGGGTGCATCTCATCACCAGGGATTACACCATGTCAAATGAATATATATGCATATGCACATACATATTCAATCGATCTTGAGTCATCCATTCTGCTATCATACATGAACAGGCCTGCAGACTGCACATAACCTCGGACGATTCTCACCAAGCTGTGTGTTAACTAACTGAAGGACGACAGCAAATTATCAAAAGCCGCACCCTTTCATGCTTGCTTTAGCTTCCCCGTAAGGTGTGTGGGTGTGTCCATTTGGGAGTGTTGTTGAATTACATTTGACACTGAACACCACCTGTAAAGGTGCACACCCATGTGAGCTACGTGAGTCGTTTTACAATAACACTGCACACGGAATGTGGTTAAGCTACAGTGAATTTGCGCAAAACAAGCGCTCCTACACCAAAAGATCATCTCATCATGGTGAAAATTACAAATGTTTTCATGCAAAATACTTTCATTGTTTTAGGGTTTGTGCCCTTTCAACTCTAACATCCCACGCACAATAGACATAATGACATGGATTCCAGCGCTGGTGCATTGGACCAAGGGGACACACCTGAATGAATGAGCAATTACCGATGCTAAACACCTGTTTTTATGCGAGTGTGACTGAGCGTAATGTCTAGTGTGTGGGAATGTGCAGGCGTGAAGGCCAATACCTTCTCAGAATTTCTCTGAATGTTTTGTAAATCGGGTGTACAAGACGAGTACGAGACCACATCTCCACCACTCAATACCACTCGATACCAATACCAACCTCACGTTAGACACTTCATCGTCTCACAAGTCAGACTTGTGAGAGTAGGACTGCTGGGTCCGAGATTAGACACTTTGTGACTGCTGGTCCCACAACCAGAGATAACTCCTGCTTCCTCAGCTACATGGTGAATCCATTTCCTGGACTCCACCCCTGAATCATGCAGGAGTAGAGCGCTATCGCCAGTCTGACTCACAGGAGCCTGCACTACAACTCACCTACTCATTAATTCACACTTGTGCCGTCACATCTATGTTCACCACTTTAATACGAGGACCTGGCTCATAGTTGTAAGGGTTTCCTGTGGGTTTGTTTATAGTCTCGGTCGTGTATTTAGGTCACACGATTGATTAACAATGTAAAAACAGGAGTGACGAGGAATAATACAATTTAGCAATTTTGTGTTTGTGTTTGTGTGTGTGTGTGTGTGTGTGCATGCACGCAGACGTATGTTTATTTATGTACATGTGTGTGTGTGTGTGTGTGAATGTATAAGAGTGCAAATGCATGAATTTATGATAACTTACTACTGTACTAGTACTCTCTACGTTCTTCAGTTCTTCTTCAGTCCTAAATTCAAAAAAGTGAAACATATTTTCTCACATGGTCCTTTCCCACAGTACAGTCTGACCATTTCACGTTTGTTATGATTGTTAGACATTGCCTAGCAACCAATGTCTTGTCATTACGTCTTTTGTTTTCTGCGGTGTCTGTGTGTAGGGAGAGAAGCAGAGAGGGAGAGAGAAGGAAAGGCAAAGATTGGGTAATTACGGTGACTACGTGGCATCTCGCGCTGCCACTAGGTATTCAACTTCAAAGTGGTTTATGGTTCTAAAGACGATGTGCTGAGATAACGAACACCGCAGTTAAAGATTTTTTTCGGTTTTCTGGATTTTATGGCTGAGAGTCAAAATGGCAAAGTTACGTGGAATCTAGTTCCTCCAGTTAGGGCTGAAGGTGTGTCTGCTCAGCTCATTCCAGCATGTGAGAACAAGTAAAAGTTGAGCAAGTGAGACTCACCCCTCCCCTGCCCCCATAAATCACCCACGCCTCCTCCACTGTATTGCCTCACGACTTCCACCGTGGCTTTGATTTTGGCCTCACTCTGCTAATGCTACAGCTCAATGACAAACTCTGGCGTTTAATATCCTAACACTAACCTCCGTTGCCTTCATGTACTTATTGTACCCGATAACCGTAACCCTTATGGCTTTTATTTATTGTATTTAACCTTTATTTAACCAGGTTTGAGATTTAACATCTCTTTCACAAGAGAGACCTGGTGAAGACAGCAGCAGCAGACAACAAAACGTACCGACTTGTCTAATAAATTGTTATAATAGCTGGGCTGGCGAGGGGACATAATAACAATTGTCATTGCACAATATTGTTATACTTCATACTGTGAACAACTGCACATTTCATGGTCCTTATTTTGCACAAACGGTGCAGCTCTTTTGTTTTAAAAACAGACATACTCTACATTCTCTATATATTTTGCGGTAAATGTTTCTGTGGCAAATGACCCCTGCCACAAGACACAGGTAGTTGATGAGTAGAAACTGGTTTATTATGTAAATTATGTACATTATGTACATTCATTATAGAATTGCATTAAATATCAAAAGATCATCTTAGAGGAATTACAGAAATCTGTGAGTGAAATGGAAACATTTATTCTAATCCTTGTTCTGGAGGAATAATTGACTATTATTAGTGACAACATTCCAAGCCACAGTGTGTGTGTGTGTGTGTGTGTGTGCATGTTTGCGCACACGTGTGTGTGTGTTGTGCGTGAGTGTGCATGTGCATCAGCGTGTGTGAGCGTGGAGTGTGCACACATAATGTTCCATCTACATATGTGTGTGTGAAAGAGACGCAGATGCTTACAACATCATTATCCAACAACTGATCCATTCTGAAACTGCATTTCCACACAATTTGCATTCTGCCCTTCATCCAAGTGAGAGGCGACAAACTGGCCAGTGGGCCGCTTGGGGTTATACCAGTGGAACCATCTTTGCAGATTCCTCCCTTGCTATCGCTGATATGGGGCGTTGGCCAAGACAACTTTGTAATCTGTGTGGAAACTAAGCTTCCCACTAAGCCTCTCTGCCTAGAAACACAGTGTGTGTGTCTGTGTGTGTGTGTGTGTGTGTGTGTGTGTGTGTGTGTGTGTGTGTGAGACAGAGTCACACTGTGTCAAGAGAGAATGACCTCCACGTCCCCCAACTACAACTACTGTAAGTGTGAATGAACGACGACACATCGCGACGCATCACATCTGGCCGAGCTCAAGAGGACACGCAAGAGCTAGCAGCTCGGAGAGCGAAGAGTTGACACGCCCAGGCTACATCCACAGGTACTGCTAGGTGAGTGTACACCTGAGTGCAGGCAGACCCCTGATTGCTTTAACCCAGACCCCCACCCCTTCCCCTCTGCATCGCTAGGCCCCAGCAGCAGCCCTCGGGCCACCACACCTCCAAGAGCAACACACTGGTGAACTTCTGCGATTAAGGACGGATGACTGAGTGGTGCACTGAAAACATAACCTGACACACGCCCTCCGGGTAAGCCTCAGTATATCATATCTGTGTCGTTTGACAGGTGGTCTGAACTGGTTTGAATGGCCTATGTGCCTGTGGCAGTTCGATTGTTTATTTTTGCCGATAAGAGAAAAGATCAGAATCGCTTTTCATCCGAAAATCACCGGAGCCTTTATGAAATACATGAGGTGTGAGCAGGAACCCTGATTGTGTTCGATGGCAGAGCCGAGTGGCACGCCTCAGGCAGGTATGTGCTCTGTAGTTCTAGTAGCCCCCTAGTAGTCTTCAGCCAACAGAGGAATTCTAGCTCACCTGTTGATCAAAATTTGAGTCACAAGCAGCCAAACATCACAGATAATTCTGTAATAATAACTGCAATGAAAAAAAGCCTTGCAAAGTTTATTTAGGGACTTGTACAGACAGATCCAAGAGGAGACACATTGACTGAATATCATCATGTAATGCCTGGAGTGCATCGTGTCTTACAGTGACTGACAGCCAATTTCTTATTTTTTATTTGACAAATGACAAGCCAAAATCGTGTTCCCTGCAAGAGGATCAGACATGGTAATAATTTATTACACACCACCCGTTTTATTGCCTAAAGCGCTATAATTGGGCCACACACACACTTGTTGTATCATTTATTTACTTTTACCATTGAGGAGATGATTATCTTTGCTGATGATGTCACTCCTAATCTCCATCTCATTAACATTTTAAACCTGTCAGCAAATGCAGAGGTATTTGCTATTTTCAGTGGGGAAAACACACTTCTCTGTGTGATCAGATGTTCTTGTGGGGTGGTTTGTTAGTTTTTTACCTTAACTATGTTGAAGGGCCCCTATTTTACTACCAGGTAAAGCATCAGCATCCCACCTGTTAGTAAAATAGGGGTCCTTTAAGACGATGTACAGTATCTGAACTGAATGTTAAGGCCTCAAAGCGGTATGTCCTCGTTCTTTCACAGCCCAACGGCCTCCTCCCGCAGGCAGAATGTAAGAAATGTGTGTGTCTTTTGTGTTTCTGCGGAGGTGTGTGGACATGTTTACTCTGCAGAATGCCTTGCAGAGACAGGACAAGCTGCAGTGAACAGAGAGGAATTGTATGGATTACATAACATTGAGCGAAAGCTGACATCTGTAAAGTCAACCCAACCCATCGTCATAAAAACAACATAAAAATCAAACAATTCATTATTTTTAAGGAGACACGCCCATGCACACACACGACTAATATATCTCACCTCAAACATTAGGTTTTCCTTAGTTGAAATCAGAAATTTCGTATTCATCTCTCATGGCTTGTGTGTGCATGCGCGCGTGTGTGTGTGTGCATGTGTGTGTGTGTGTGCGTGCACTTCCCCTATTTCTACTTAAAGTACAGTTTGCTTTAATTGCATTAAATTAATAACTTGGGTTAGGGTTAGGGTTAGGGCGGGGCAGGTCAGACGTTGTGAGATTAGTATGTACAGCATTCATAAGGTGAAGTTGGCCCTATAGGTGTAACAGGACAACACTCATAATCCTTAACACACCTCTGTATTAAAAAAACACGCATGAGTGCACACACATACACACACACACACACACACACACACACACACACACACACACACCGTGTATTTGTTTAGCATTGTGTTTCCTCAATATTCTATTCATTCATGTATCATTTGCAGTGTAGAAAACCACACCCTCAGTGTCTGTCGCTCTCTCTCTCTCTGTCGCTCTCTGTCTCTCTCTCCCTCTCTCCCTGTCTCTCTCTCGCTCTCTGTCTCTCTCTCTCTCTCTGTCTCTCTCTCTGTCTCTCTCTAGCTCTCTGTCTCTCTCTCTCTCTCTCTCTGCATTCACACACAGACATAACACCCCCACCATTCATGCACACACACACACACACACACACAAGATGTCTTCACAAAACAGGACAGATGTGCTCAGTTTTCCACTGTACTAATCAATTAAAATATGTATTTAAAGAAATATGATATTGCTAATACAACATTTAGAAATGTTGTTGTCCTCAGTCAGGTCACTTAGCATGTTTCAACTTTTGTTACACGCATACGTTGGCTCCCTACTGTTTGCGACAGGATTGTGTGCAAAGCGAGTATGTGTGTCTATGGAGAGTGCGTGACTTTTCATCACATGCTGGCTCTAAAGTCAACTAAAAGAGAAATGGAGGTGTTCCTCCTTAACTACTCCTCGGGCCCCCGGTGGACTTGTTATGTCTGTTCAATGTTTGCATTTGTGTTTTAAAAGTGTACCTAATTAGCATTTTTGTGTATTTTTATTTAATGATTTATGGCGACAGTTTATTCTCGCCCCCGCAGCGAAGGCATGCTCACAGTGGAAGACACTTGTCAGGGACATGGAGAAAAAATTCCCAGACCACAGGATCAGGGTTTTATATTTCTCATGAGTACTACTAATTGTGAAATGGCCTTATGTGTCATTGCTATGACTGTGGGGGGAGGTACCTGTTTGCCTACTGACCGCTTACTGGCAGAAATAGACAGTGGAAACAGACACAACAGCACCACCTGCTGGCAGAAGTAATGGTGGTGCTCCACTTATGACTGTGTGGTAAAGACTGTATTACATTAGCCTGGTTCCAGCCCCTGAATTCCCCCCCCCCCCCCCCCCCCCCCCCCCCCCCCTTATCTAC
>OOFB01000134.1:10347-33202 GCA_900323305.1 Trachyrincus murrayi
CTAATGGACTCCCTCCACTTAAGAGCTGTATTTAGACCTGCAATGTGGGGGGGGGGGGAGGTGCTTACCAGTTAATCCGTCATAGTCGTACTATTAACTAAAGTGTGGAGGCGGAGACTGTTTCTCTAACCCACAGCGGGATTGGTTGACTTTGGATGACACATTTGTTCATGTTATGGGTTATTTTGCACCGCCTTCTTCTTAGATCCTCTAGTTTGGGTATTCCAGTATCTGCATTGTGTCTTTTCCTTTCTGGTTTATTTTAGACTTTCAAATTAACAATTTCCCTTTACCACCTAACCTTGACCTGCTTAATGAATTGCTTAAAGCATAATTAAAGTTTGGTAGAGGTTTGGGTTGTGGTTACTTTGCTACACAAAAATAGTGTTTTTTTCTCTCCCCTCTGACTTACATTGCACGGCAAAACAGGTCTCAAAGTCACACTTTTAGCACACAAATGAACGCGAACAAAGCAGATTCTGCCATGTATAAAATAACAAAACCAGATTAAGCATTTTTTTCGTCTGTTTACAATGACTGGTAAAGGTACTCTTTTCTTCATCCCCTCGCCCTAGATATACTGAATACGTAAACCGTCTCTCAACTCGTGCTAACGAAGAGGCGTATAACAAACACAGTGATTCGGTCTCGGAAGCTAACTACCAGATCAACCTTCAAATAGTAAAATCAACACAAAGTTTTTATTTCCAAAAAACGCTGAATTGGGTTTTGTTATTTTATACATGGGCAGAATCCATTTTGTTCGCGTTCGTTTGTGTGCTAAAAGTGTGACTTTGAGACCTGTTTCGCCATGCAATGTAAGTCAATGGGGGAGAGAAAAAAACACTATTTTGGATTATCAAGTTTAAATCTACGGAGGAACTGTTGAAGGTATCTCGCCAATATTTGGAGTTACATCATGGCAATTACACAAGTCAAACCTCTACCAAACTTTAATTTAGCTTTAATGCTTAAAGTGACAATGTGTAAGATTTGCGCCTCTATTGGTTGCCCTCGGCAAAATAAAAATAAAATAAAAAACATCGTAACTGCTTTTTTTGTGGCTCCTCCCACTTGCTGCAGTTGCCAGCACTCACTCAATAACAATCAGCAGCCAAAGCCAACACGCTAGAGTCGCGTCAAAAGTCCACTGTGCCAATATTAATCCTGGTTTTACCCCTCTTTTTGTCGTTTGCTTTCTTATACATACACTGAGGTATTTTTGCAGCTGCAGGCGCTGGGCATGTAGTTAGCTCCGCCAAAGCAAAAGCGCAACTAGTGCCGTGCAGTAGGGTATGCTAGTGCCTGTAATTTTATGGAGTGGCTAAGTCACGCCCACCTCATGTGTCACGCCTGGACCTTAGAAACTGAAGAAGTTGTATGGGAGTCATAGGAGCTACATTTAAAAATGTAGAGTGTGTGTGGTTGGTGGCTGGTTTAAGCAGCCTCACCTGGCCTGAGTCAGGCTGGTTAGACTCTGGGGCTGCTGGGGCTGCTGGGTGAGGCTGCACACCTGTGGTGCATTGGGCACGCAAGGCCCACAGGTTAAACTAGCCACCACCACACACACCCAGGAGGACATGTCAGCAGTTACCACTGCTCTGCTTGAAAAAACTATTCCAACTCTGCAATAAACCGGTTTCTATCATCAACTGCCTGTCCTGGTATTCGGAGGAGCCCTGAAAAGCCACTTTAGTGGCCCTGCCACAAAAAAGTTTTGATTTCAATCTGAATCTCCATGAAATGTTCCTGGCAGGGTTTGTCTAATTTAAATTGAATTTTCCACATCAAGAAATATCTAATTTGTTGATGTCTAAATGTCATGGGTACAACTGTGTATGTACAGAAAACTAAACAGACTGAAAGTACTATAGTAGGCTAGTACCATACATATGAAAACACAGAGTCGCAAAACTGTCATCAAAGTTACTCCCGCTGCTTTCTGCTCCCTCTTTGAGCCATACTTTAGGCCAGTTAACTAATGTTGACTGGCGTTACACAGTCTTGTACCGTGACATTTTTTCAACAAATTAAAAATGTCTTGGAAAATTATATTTTAATTAGACAAACCCTGCCAGGAACATTTCATGGAGATTCAGATTGAAATCAAAACTTTTTAAATTTAGCTCCCATAATTGGGAGCTAAATCTGACTGCCATACCATACAACTTTTTTGCGTTTCTAAGGTCGAAGCGTGACTGTATGATGTGGGCGTGACTTAGCCACTCTATACTCCTCTACACAGGGCAAGCGTGCCCCCTGGAGTAACTACTAAGTAAAGTAAACACAAGATTTTACTTCGGCTCGGAGTGAAACTTTCAAAATACAATATATCAGGTATAGGGTGAAATTGAATTTATGGGATTGTTGCTATTTGTAGCTATCAGCATGTAATACAGATATATCTACATCATTTTACTTTAAAAAAATATATAAATATATTAGTAAATCTTACACATTGTCACTTTAATGAAGTCATGAATATAAGTAGAGTAATTGTAACAACTAAACTTGTAATTGATCACCAGTCTTATGTAGCCATTAAGTATTACACACACATATTCCACTCTGCCATGAGATACACAGCTTTTTCAAAGCATCTTATCTCGCACGTCTACTCGCAAGTGTTGTCTGTCTAGTGAACAATAGACATACAAAGTGACATTATAGTTGGTAGGCTCTGCGGCTTGTTTTAATTAATTTTTGGACAGCACCGGAAGGTCTCTGGTGTGGACGCCAGACGCCTTATAGCAAATCTGACATTTGCTATAAGGACAATACTTGAGATCAGGACATGTCGTGCTTGGTTAGTTTCATTGAACCACTGGCGTTGTCATTTTTTGTCCTAAATCTGATTTGTCGTGAACTGTTTGTCTCTGTCTGTTTAATTCCTGCTCTACAAACAAAGCCTTCTAGTGAAGAGGACCCCGAGGAGTTCAGGGTACAGGCCAGACTGTGAGTAACTCTTATTGATTTTGATCTCCTCTCAAGTCTTGAAACTTTATTCTGTGGATCACATTAGTGACTCCTCAGATCTTCCTGCCTACAGTTCTCTGGACTCAGGGTTTTGCAATATGATCTAGTGTATTATTCATCACATTTGTATATCGTTGTCATTTATTCTATTTAATGTAAGGTGGAAATGTATACATTTGAAGCTTGACTGCCACATGCCTAGGACATCCATTCACTCAGTCCATGCAGTTATATAATGCTTTTAGGTGGAAAGCCCATAATCTCTTTAAGATTGTCTTGCTATGACAGCTGTTACCATCGAAACGTGCCACCTAAGCACTAGCTGAATACAAACAGCAAAAGAGAAATGTCTGATTACACTAGACAACATAAGCATCGGTATGCGTTGGTTTATATATGCTCCGTGTTCCTCCTGTGATCATTGACAAATTATAGTTGAGCGGACCAGAGGTTTTTGTAATGCAGTGTTCTGTTGTCAGTGTGACTCCTGTATTATATGAGTTGTGTGTTTTTCAGACATTGGCTTTGAGGTGCCTGATGAATTTTTGGTCGGCTATGCACTGGACTACAACGAATACTTCAGAGACCTCAATGTGAGTGTGCTGCAGAATATGGGCATTTGGGTCATAAAATGGGGGAATACATGAATTAAAAAAATATTTTTAATTCATGTAATACTAGTGTTCAATAAACAAAATGTGTGGTTTTAGTATTTCATTTTTAATTCAACACTAAAAGCATATTTTTATACACAACATTGAAACTCTTAGTTTTAAGCTATTTACTGACCAGAGATGTAATTTATGAATCATGTAACATAAAAAAATGAAGCACCATCACCTTCCATTGACAAGAAGACTACCTACAGTCATCACAGTAAAACATGAAACCATCTGTCCTGTCGTAGTGAAGAGGTACACGCTGTCCACACTGAATTGGTTGACATTGTGTTTCTCGTGTTCGCCTTGAGCCGTTCCATGTTCGGTAACGCCCCCTAATGACCTGTAGATAACGACACTTCTTTGTGAAGAGAATAAACCACCCGTGGCTGGAGATGTCCTATATCCACAGCTAGATCTTGGGCTACATTAGTACTAAGTCCCCCTCCCCATGCATTTGTGGTTACATGGGCTTCATCACTCTTCAGAGTACACTCTTGTCTTGGATTGCTTCCACTTATTAATGTTTTCTCAATGTCTTTTTTCTCGTTGTGTCACAGCACATCTGTGTGTTGAACGAGGAAGCGAAGGAGAAGTACAAAGTCTGAGTAGAGTGGTTTGGCGTTGAATCACCAGACGTACACCAACGGCTACACCTCCACTTTGGATGACACACACCCCACCATCTTTTGACGCACTGAAGGATATATCCAAAAGAAAAATTCCCTTTTGAATAGACATACGATATGTACATTATAAATATGCTGTTATGATCAAGGACCTGCTTTTAGAAATTCAACTCTTGAATCCTAAGCACTGTCCATCATTTCAATATGCCTACACGAGGGGATGGGAGTTCTCTCTCTCTACGAGGTGGGAGCTCCCGGCTGCAAGCCAGAACAACCATCGTGGGTGGGCCTTAGCATGATTGGGTGTGCAACAGTAGGTTTTTGTTGTCATTCATTTTTAACTTGACGAGATGACCACGCTACCTGTTATTACCCGGAGCGTGAGAAAATGTGGCAAAAAATTGCATGAAACATTGTATCGCTATACTTTTACAGGTTACACCGCTATGGCTGGCTACTTGCAACCTGAGGTCAACAATTTTCCATGTATTTATTTATTTCAATTTGATTGGTTTTTGTGCTCATACCATAAATCTCCAGATGTTTTACTCAGTCGCCATTGTCTGTTCCTATTGTTGTGAACTAGAGAAGCGGCTAAAAGGGGCAGTTTGTTGATTTAACACATTGAGCATACCGTTGCGGTAGTGGGAAAGACTTTTTCAATTATGTGCAACTTTCCAATATAATCTGTGTAATTAGATATTGTTTACAATGGGTGCCACCAAAGACCAACTTTAAAGTTGGAAACGCGTCACCTCTGACCTATGTGCGTTCGAGCTACAAAGTCAGAAAATGCTAATCGCAATCAGCTGTGTTACTGTATCTAGAGCCTGACAATATACGAAAATTGTATAAACAAACTGTTGAATCTCAATAAGTGTTAAGTATGAAATATATCGTAAATCTGTTTGTATCAGTATGAAATGTGATGATTTGTTACATGTTTGAACAAAGTTTAAAGGTTCAAAATTGACCGGGTTGTGAAATCTGAAGTAGTAGAAATCCATTATAACATTTTATGTTTAAAAGTTTAATAGTTTAAAAAGTATACAATATTTAAAAAATTTTAATGATAGCGATTCGAAGCCAAGATGAACATTTTTAAAGTTGAATGGAGTCTCTAGGTGAAAAGTTTGTAGAGAATAATAAAGCCTATGGCTGCGGTCGAATAATTAAGTAATAATGGTAATGAAGTCATATTTTTCACCGGGTTGTCCACGTTTATAAAGCCTGTATGACCCAGCACAGGGTGAAGTATCTAAGATGATCTAGTTGTCCATCTTCTGAACATTGTCGTTTCACCACCACGGCAGACCCACGTCCATAACACCCGCCGTCACATCATGACGTAGCCTAGTGTAAGTGTAGTCCATTCTCAGCACCGCGGTTGTCTTTTCCTAAGTCCTGGGTTGCGGTTGAATAGTCAAAAAATTACGTCCTATGTCTTTTCCTAACGACTTTTGCTTGACCTTTATGGAAAGCGTCATGAGGTCAAGGAAAGATGTGAAGGAGAATTTATAAGGACTTAGGAAAAGACAACCGTGGTGCTGAGATTACACTTACACCAGGCTACGTCATGATGTGACGCCGGGTGTTATGGACGTGGATTAGTGGACAACCCGGTGAAAAATATGACTTCATTACCAAGGTTGGAATTGAAATTAAAAAAAATGAATATAAGCTACCAGTCACAAAAGTGAAACTAAATGGTTGTCACATTGAGGATGGTTGCTCACGCCACCCTCCTGTCCACTCATATTTATCACATGAATCCCAGTTAGTATGATTGTTTACATGATGATCTCATATTTATCACATGAATCCCAATTAGTATGATTGTTTACATGATGATCTCATATTTATCACATGAATCCCAATTAGTATGATTGTTTACATGATCTCATATTTATCACATGAATCCCAATTAGAATGATTGTTTACATGATGATCTCATATTTATCACATGAATCCCAATTAGTATGATTGTTTACATGATGGTCTCCTTGTCGGTCATGTTGATCGTTTGTTTTCGTGAACGGCCGAACGGTGCGTCGTTTTAAATGTTGCTGCCGCAAGGAATTGTGGGACGGCATTATCTCCTTTCCTTTCGTAAAGGATGGTCCAGTGTACCCTATGCTGAAGGAGATACGGTAGCGCAAATGCGCATCCATTGCGCAAAACGTGGCCCCCCATGGAATGTGAGGCCCTACGCACAGTGCGTGTTCTGCGTTTAGGGAGGGGCGGCCCTGTTCCTAAGCTAAAAAAGACTATTCGACCGCAACCCTTCACATCTTTCCTTGACCTCATGACGTTTTCCATCGAGGTCAAGGAAAAGTGGTTAGGAAAAGACATAGGACGTACTTTTTTTTTTACTATTCGACCGCAGCCTGTGGCTTCAAGTGTCGCCCCTCGAACACCGTTTACATGCGTAGATCGGGCAGCGATGTAAATCGGGCAGTGACAGACCCATTCATCCACCACGACCTCCTCCCTACATGTACTTTGTCGCTCTTTATATTCCTAAAGCCTGAACTTGAAGGCAAACTTCTCCCGTGTGCCGACAGCACACAGGGTGCTACTTGGGGTGGGACTTTTCGCGCTCACAGTTAGCATCCAATCACAAGGACTGGCGGTAACGAGTACTAGCCAATCAGCCAATTGAGTTTCGACTTTGTAGCTCGAGGTTGGAGGTAGGTTGGAGATGACGCGTTTCCCACTTCCGACCTCCCACCTCCGACCTCCCACTTCCGACCTCCCACCTCCGACCGTACACAACGCAGCAATACACCGACCGTACACAACGCAGCAATACACCGACCGTACACGAACGCAACACACCGACCTGCCTGTAGCGACCTCCCCTTGAAAACCACTTGGCATCACTGCTGCCGAAGAAGTTCAAGAAGGGATTGTTTTGATGAGTTTTTATTATACATCCACTGGCTAGTTTCAGTATCTATGTTTTATTTTTGCTGCCATTGTAGCATTTTCTATTGAGAATGATCTTTGATTGATAGCCTGTCACCATGGACATAAAAAAACAGGTCATTGCCAACTTGAAGCGTCAGGGGGGACGCAGACTATCAGAACCACCGGACCGTCCCAAGGCGTCGGTTCTCATACCGCTGTTTGTAAGACATGGCGAGTTGTATGTGTTGTTGACCCTTCGCTCAGAACAGGTAACTTGAAACTTTACGTAGGCCTACTACTGTATCGGTAAATAATGTCATATTTTGCTTCGTGGCTTCTTTCACGTGTTTGATAACATATATGAATTGTGCTGCAGTTGAGGACCAATGCTGGTGAGGTATGTTTCCCAGGTGGGAAGAGCGACCCCAGCGATGAGGATGAGATCCATACAGCCCTGCGAGAGGCAGAAGAGGAGATAGGCATACGACCTGGCCAGGTTGAAGTAGTGTGCAGGCTACTAGATCCTATAGTTAGCAAGGTAGTATTATTCTGATTTGTATTTCATAGCTTGGTTTGTCTTCTGTATTCCACTATCTTATTACCCCACCCGTCGTACGTTTACAAAACAACAGGGTGGATTATTGGTCACTGCAGTCGTTGGATTCATAGATGGGTCATTTCGTCCATGTCCAAACCCAGCCGAGGTCAGTGCAGTGTTCGCGGTCCCCCTGAACCTATTCATCCAGAAGAAGGACCACTCGATGCTCGGCCCTCCTGGGACGCCGTTGGCGCTTCACAGTTTCCAGTTTGTCGACCCGGACTCAGGACGCCAGTATCGGATATGGGGCTTGACTGCCGCTATTGCGATACTAGCTGCTGTCCTTGCTCTTGGGAAAAGGCCGGAGTTTGACATTGACCTTGAAAGCGGTTCATTTGCAGACAGTCCAAATAGCAGAATAATTAGAACAATGAGTAGATTATAAGGTCCGTGCTTGGTGTAATGGTGTTAAAAGGCTGGATGTAGGCCTACCATGTTCACTACCTGTTAATGTCTGTCAGTAAAGCTGTTGATCTTTGTCCCATGAGGTATTGTTGACACTAAACTAAGCTTGCCTGTCGTAGGCCTACCGAAAGCAAATTCCACCGATCTTGGTCGTGTGGTCATTAAAGTAACTGACTTTTTTTTATAAATATAAAAATCTACTAATATGTTTGTTTGAATACAAAGTTATCTACCTATCACGTAGGACCTACTTAAAGTGCAAATATTCCCCAGCCCAGATATTACAAAAAAAACAGACAGTTCAAATCTGTATTCAGTCATTTAATGTAGCAGCGGGATTACAGATATAAACAGAAGGGTATACAAACGTCCAGACAAAGGCAAATTACATGTTAATTAAGATGTTTCATAACACTAAGGTTGACCTTTACTCCTACTGCAGGCTGGAAGGCTAGATACGAAAGCTGAAACGACACAAAACCTACAATAGATTTGACTGGTAAAATAACATGAACTAAAAAGCAAACGGGGGAAAGAGCAGTTATTATTGGCAATTAATGTTTTTTGTTTTATTATGATTGATCCTCCTCGTTTTCAAGTCAAGCATTTCACAGCAACATCAATGTTGAGGGTCAAATCCACACCAGTAACAATCTCAGCGGTCTCTCTTCCCTTTCACTTCAAATGTACAAATCTCAAGAGGCAAGAAAAACTAAGGTAAACAACACAACGTTAAAACGGATAAGCTGCACAGCAGTTTGATGCTAGTTATCAGATATTTGCAATTTATTTCTATGGAGAAAGTTATGAACAACAGAATGGTTTATGTGGACTTTACACAGGAAGTGCGCTGACGTAATACAGACACAACCATAAAGGTAGTAACGAGATGAACACAAGTGGCGGAAAGGAGTTATCAAGGCACACAAAGTTCTGTTGAAAGCATCACAGTTGCCCCCTGCAGTATATATCACATTTAAATCTTTTCAATATTTAAACATTTATTATCATAACCAATTTTGTGTGGAGAGTGTGTCTGTGTGTGGTGGTGGGGGGGTCTAAAATGTAATTGGTCCAAAGGATAAATGTAGCATGAGGTCTAGCCAGAGCATGAGGTAAAATTTACATTCACTAAACTGAAGACACAGGTTGGCTTTCTGTGTTCATATGGCTTTAAGAAGCGTTGTTCTTCCACCTTCTGCATTATCATTGCCTGCTCTTAAGTCCCGCCTCCCTAAAAGAATGGAATGCTTGGAAGCTTCATTGCTAAGCTCTGCTCTACAGTTAATGGAGTCAAAGTGCCATTTGTGTATTCATGACCGCAACAACGGGAAATTTGTCAAAAATCAGTATGTAGTAGTATGGTCATGTTATAAAGGCTGGGTAAAGTCAATCACGAGCAGTGATAGAATTATGTTTTAAAATATTTGCTCAATGGGTCGATCTGATTAAACAGTTGCAATTTCAAAATGAATTATGCCTGATTTGAGGCAAACATATGTGATATTCTATGCTATAAGCATAAACTACAAAAATTTTGTTGTACAAAAATACTCTATTCATGGGTATGAAATTCTATAAAAGATACTTCAAAATGGATCACAATGGACATCTGTGTGACAAAAATGGTGTGCATACAAAGATGTAAACAAATGCATACATGAACTAATTTCTCTGGATGGCTGATTAGGTCTAAAAAAATTGGCTCATTATAATCAGACTGTTTTGATATGAAAAGTAAAGTAGCATTACTTTGCACAACAGACCGGTTAATGCATTTGGAATTTCTCCATTTGGAGGAAATGTCATGGTGACAAGATGAACTGCAAAACAAAGTACCTTTTACACTTTATCTAGGTACTACAATGACAACAAAAACAACACTGAATTATGATTCATGAACAAGCTGCATAACTTAAGTGTAAATAAGTAAACTTCGTGAAACTAGCTGAATAAGTATGAGTAAAAGAACACAACAATGACACCGGTGCTTTGGTATGCTATATGCTTCTGTCAGTTTGACCCTTCCACCGTCCGTACAAGTGATATATAATGTATTAATAATCACATCAGAAGTGCTTGTTGCCATGTTTCATAGCACCATAGGCAGAATCAAAATGGCGCCCTATGTAACAGAGGTTTAGTTCAATGGGTCCCTGCTGACGCCAACTCCACATGACACCCATCTATCTGCACAATGTACCACCTCAGACAAAAACTAAACAAAAAATTAAATAGCAAAACACATCGTAAAACAGTCTAGAATCGATTGTACAGTAAATGGTAAACAGCAACCCAATCATAACCTAAACAGTTCATATTTTCAAGCACAAAGGCCTGTTCTCTCCCCCCTCTCTCTGGCACACTGAAAAATGACAGTTCTCTTCATGGGAATGGTTTTCTTTCCATGGACTAATGACTGAATATGGAAGAATTGAGCAGTGAATATTCTATACAATGTATACTAGGACAAAAAATATATAATAACACGAGAATGTAGAAATGCTCAAAGATGTTTAAAATATTAACTTTCTCAAAGACAAATGCTTTACACACTTTCTTTTCTATTTTAAACAAACACGTCCAAGTACAAAACATCTAGTTCCATAGATAGCTGTGGATGGATATGCACATCAGCTGGTTAGACAAAAAGAGGTTATAAAGTGCTTGAGATAAAATGTTTATAAAACCACACAAATATTAATTTTCACTAATGTAAAGTTTCTTTCAATTCACATTGATTTTGTAAAAGTTGCCAACTCTTAGAAAATTCACACATAAATGAATGGTTATTTAACAACAACAAACAATACAAACCCAAACCGTACAAAAAAAAAAAAAAAGCTTTGGTTAACCCAGCAATGAGCAACAGAACTACAAAACACTAGATGGCGCCAAAAACATATGGCCTTTTAGTCTCACACTGACAAAACCATTGAATGCATCTTCCCTCTACGCATGTGCAATCTGATCCACTGTCGGACATTTATTTTTCCCTTTCTCACAAGGATTCCCATCTCATCTATATTCCTGTTCCACGTTCTGACATTCCACCTGTCCTGACCTCTTGACCTCTCACACACACACACACACACACACACACACTCCATGTGAGACCAGTGGAGGCAGCAGGTATCACAGGCCTCCGTGATCCTCCGGATCTGGGAGGTCAAATGAGGTATCACCCCTCCCAGACAAAAAAATAGTTTTGCATGGTTATCATCAACAGCAATGATCACCAAAATGGGATTTACACAAGCTCACAACGAGTGTTTCTGGAAAAGGTGGGTGGGGTGTTTAAATTCTCCAGAATGATTGAAATATTCAGAGAAAGGCCAGATCTTATGTATATTAATAGGTCTGAAGAGGTTAGGCACTGGAATCCACATTGCACACACGCACGCAGTGGCCATGTGATCCCAGTGGTCATCATTGCTTCTGCAGACTCTCAAGCAGGTCCTCCATCTTCTCCATGTTGGCGGAGGCTGGCAGAGTGTTCTGCAAGCCACCCTGAAGCTCCAGGCTTGTCTGCATTGGGGTTGGCAAGCTGGTTTCCAAGGCCTGTAAACTGGACTGCAGTGCTGACTGCGTACCTGTCTGCATGGCGTTCTGCAGGTCCGTCTGCATTGCACTGCCCAAGGTGGACTGCATCTGACCGTGAAGGTTTGTCTGACGGGTGCTCGCTAATCCACTGTGCATGGGCGCTTGCATGGACGAGCCGGTCTGGGCCATGGGCGTGTCCAGGAGAGGCTGCAGGTTCTGGGGCTGGCTCTGGGCTGCCATGCTGGGTCCAGAGGAGCTGAGCAGCTGGGGTGGGTCTGAGAAAAAAAAGAGACTACTTTCACAAACCAATGTGTATTATGCCAGCTATGAACCAGTGACATGTAGACATCATTCAAGTGAAGTAGGGCTGCAACGATTAGTTGATTGACGGAAAATTAATCAAATCTAATTCTGATAATCGATTAATCATTTGAGTCATTTATCAAGTACAAATAACAAACATTTGCTGCTTAATGTTGCAGTTCAATTCAAATATTTGATTGATGGATGATTATAAAAGGAATAGTTTATTTTTTCTTGGCTGCTTGTCAGATAAAGCAAGCACATTTAAGACATCACTTTGGACTTGGTAACTTGTGATGCAATTTGCTATTATTTATGACATTTTATAGACTAAATGATTAATCGAAATTCGACTATAAATTCGACTATGAAAATAACTTAGTTGCAGCCCTAAAGTTAAGTTTATTTGGATCGACATTATCACAATATCTATCTCAAAAGGCTTTACAGGTCTCCTTAAAACTCTATACTGGTAGTAAATTCAACGATGTCCACTTTCTAAAAAAGGTCCATAATTTCCATAATCCCATGACAGGAAATAACATGGCTACATGCTACATGTGCTGCGGCCCAAACTGATAAACTTACCATTCTGGATACCAAAGACAAAAACCTTGGGCTGTCCTTGAGGCGGTGCATTCCCACTGACTGATGCCTGGAAAAACTGATCAGCTGGCTGCTGACCAGGGGCGGTCACCACCCCTACACCCCCCTGGACCACAAAGATGGTGGTGCCGGAAGCAGTGGCTTGCGTGCTCAACTCATGGGTGTCCATGGAGTTCTGCAAGCTGGAGATAGATGTTTGTGGCAGGAACAGCTCAGCAGGCTGGCTGCTGGGGACACTGCCGGAGCAGGGGGCCACCTGCATGGGCTGCTGTTCCTGGAAGAGACTCTGCTGTCGGGGGTCACTGGACGAGGAATTTCCGCTTAAAGAGCTCTGGTCCTGGAAGGACATGGGCTCTGCCGCATCTTGTTGTGGCATTCCAACCCTGACCACGATGCTGCCCAGAGCAGAGGAGTCCTGGCTCTGAGTGCTGAACAGAAGAGCCGGGGGGATGGCCTGGGGGCTGAGGTCCGTGGTGCACAGCAGTAGGCCGGTAGGTTGAGGCTGGGTGAGCTGGCTCTGGGGGAGAGGATTAGCTTGGCCAGGGAGGCTCTGGAACATAGAGCCCTGCTGGCCCACTGGGATCTGCTGCTGCTGTGGTGGGGTCTGCTGCTGCTCCATGGGCATGCTCTGCTGCTGCATGGTCGACAGCTGGGTTTGCTGTGGGTTCTGGAACAGGTTAACGGACTGAGGCTCGCTGGCAGAGGTCTCCATGGAGGAGAGGAAGGCAAGCCCTGTCTGCTGCTGCTGGGGCTGCTGGGGGTTGGGGGACAGGAACAGTGTGGAGCCTGTGGACTGTTGCTCTGGGTTGAGACTGACGCTTGTCAGAACGGTGAGGGTGTTCGGGAGCAGGGTGGCTTGGACCTGCTGCTGGGGGCTCTGGGTCTCAGCAATGGGGCTGGGAGACTGGAAGAGCTGTTGTGGAGGAGATGTGTGGGCTGGGGTCTGTTGTGGGAAACTAGTCTGGATAGTGAGCAGCTCTCCGGCCTGTTGCAGAAGGGAGACTGACTGCGGTGCCTGGGGCGAGGGCAAGGACTGCGGGCTGTGGATCTGAGGTTGGAGCAACTCAGCCTGAAGCTGATTCTTGAAGTTTTCCAGAACCTGCTGCTCCTGCATCTGCTGCTGTTGCAGAGCTTGGTTTTGTTGCTGTTGTAGAGTGCTCAGAGCTTGGTTCTGTTGGTGCTGCTGTTGTATAATATTCAGAACTTGGCTCTGTTGTTGCTGTTGGATACTGCTCAGAACTTGGTTCTGTTGCTGCTGTTGTAGTGCGTTCAGAGCTAGGTTCTGTTGTTGCTGTTGTAGCACATTCAGAGCTTGGCTCTGTTGATGCTGTAAAGCGCCCAGAGCCTGGTTCTGTTGTTGATGGTGCTGTTGAAGACTGCTCAAAGCATGGTTCTGTTGATGTTGCTGTTGTAGACTGTTCAAAGCTTGGTGCTGTTGTAGCACACCCAGAGCTTGGTTCTGTTGTAGACTGCCCAGAGCCTGGTTCTGTTGTAGACTGCCCAGAGCCTGGTTCTGTTGTAGACTGCCCAGAGCCTGGGTCTGTTGTTGATGTTGAAGACTATTCAGAGCCTGGGTCTGTTGTTGCTGTTGAAGACTATTCAGAGCCTGGGTCTGTTGTTGCTGTTGAAGACTATTTAGAGCCTGGGTCTGTTGAAGACTATTCAGAGCCTGGGTCTGTTGTTGATGTTGTAGACTACCGAGTGCTTGGTTCTGCTCTTGCTGCAGTTGATGTTGCTGTTGTAAATTGCTAAGTATTTGGTTTTGTTGTTGCTGCTCCTGGAGTTGCATGTTGCCAAGGACTTGCTGCTGCTGTTGTATGTTCTCCATGATCTGCTGCTGTTGCAGCTGGTCCTGTGGCTGCAACAGCAACTGTTGCTGGATCTGCATGTTGCCAAGAACCTGCTGTTGTTGTAGATGCTGCTGCTGTTGCAGATTGCCAATAATTTGTCGTTGTTGTTGATGGTGCTGTTGAAACTGATGTTGTTGTCGGTGCTGCTGTATCTCTATGTGCTGTTGTGTTGCTAGGGGGTTATCTGTGTTACCAAGACAGAGACTGTTCATGTTTTCCTGGACGTGTTGCTGCAGAGACTCTGCAGAGGGCGTGGGACTGTACAGCACTGAGTTTAGCTGCTGTTGGGCCACAGCAGCCTCAAAGACCTGCTGGAGGGTGGTGGTGTTTTCTGCTTGCAGCTCCATTACCGCTCTCTCCAGCTGGGCCACCCCTTCCTGGGGAAAGATAGATGCCTGTTGGGTCTGGGGCTGAGAGGGTGCTGGCATCTGGGGAATGGCCACAACGACAACCCCGTGACCAGCAGTCGAAGCTTCTGGTGAGATGCTCTCCTGGTGGTCTCTGAGAAACTGCTGTGGCACTTCTGGTGGTATGGGAGGGATGGTAGTGTCTCCCGATACGGGGTAGGAGGGCGTGGGGGAGATGTCTTGCTTCTGTATATTGCTGAGCGGCTCCAGGCTGGAGAACACTGGCGGGGGCAGTTCCACATCCTCTGGTTGTAGTGGCATTGGGCTTGGAAAAGACTCCACAGAAGGGTGGGAGCTGGAACTGAGCTCCAGGTTCGTCTGCACTGAGACTAGAGTTTCAGTGGATGCCTGATGGTAACAATAAAAATATCAATACAGATATCAATACTAAATAGACATTTGGTTAATCCTTTGCAAATGGAATAAAAGCTTAATACCTTGAACACATCAGTCTGGGACGGGTTGCTTGAGACTTCCATTGGCATGATCTCTTGAAGTTTGGGAGGTTGAGTACAACTTTCCGCTTGTTCAGATGTCATAGATTTGAGTTGTCCATCAAACAGACATGCGTTGGCCTTCAAAGTCCCCTCTGTTTTTACTGCCAGGATATTTTTTTTATCCACTGTGGGTTAAAACAGCAACGAACAAAATTATGTCATTGGAAAGTGGCATTGTTAAACCCATAGATTGCTACCAGAATAGCATACAGCTCTAGAATTATACCAGAATCTGGAGTGTAAGTGAACGTCTGGGCATCATGGGACCGGCCAGCGTTGGTTATGATGAAAATCCCCACGGTTATGGGAGAGGTGATTGACAGGTTGTGGTATGGAGGGACCATCACTATCAAATGATTCTGGGGCACAGAAGGGAAGTTAGATACATGTTCCTAAAGTTCACATGATGCACAGAAGGACAGCACAGTAGATTATACTGTATGTCGATTCTTTGCATGTACCTGATGGAATAGGTCCATGTCAATCTTAGCTTCGGCTTGCCACGAAGTATCATCTGCCAGCGAAAAATATTATGAGCAACCAACCAAAATGTGTATTTCATAAAAAACACAAATGTGGACATTGTGAAACAGAAGTTGTTCTTGAATTGCCAGGCTGATTAAAGTACCTGTAATGTTTTCCTGGAAAATGACCTTGGTTCCCTTAAGGAAGTTCTTCCCAATGATAAAGACTTCCTGTCCTCCTGTCACAGAGCAGCTATGGAGACTTTTCTTCAGGATCTCGGGGACACCAGCTGGCTGGGCTGCAGACACAGAACAGAAACTCATATATTTGTACAATCCAAGGACCTACAGTGATGGGTCACTGAAAAGAAGGTAGGTGTTATCTCGATCCTTAATTTGTCATTTTAATACCTTGTTAATGAAAAAAAGGTCATACCGTGTCAACGATTTCTAAAAACGCTATGCATTACTATTTATTTTAATGGTGGAAAAGTTATATTAGAAATCAAACCAAGTTTGATTTCTATCGATACAGTTTAGAGCAGAGCCTAGGTTTTGTAGATAACTGGCCCTCCCTGTGGGGCCGCCCTGGCTTTCGGATGAGAGACGACCTTCACCCAACTGCGTTAGGCACCTCAATTATGTCAGAAAACATAGATAGATGTCTTAGCCAGATGTGACACATTCACTTACAGCACGCTGGGATGCAGGCAATTAGTGAACCTGCTAGCAACATACTAGCCAACGTTGCACTGTGTGGGTTAACTAAGCTAGTTAGCATGGGTGATGTAGCATGTAATGCTGACACTGAGACGCCTCCATGTTTTAATATTGGTCACAGCAGTGACTGCCAACTGGAGGTTTATAGTACACCTACCTCTATTAGTATTGTGACACTACCCTGTACTGTCTCGAGGTGTAAAACCTGCAGGCAAAGGCAACCACAAATCTGCAAAAATCTCATTGTTATTTCTCCAACTTCCTCTTCCTCAGAGCAGAGTGATAACCCAACTGCCTCTAACTTTAATACAATGGAAGACCTCAAAATTGGATTCATGAATATCAGATCGCTTTCAACTAAAGCGATCTAGGTCCAGGATCTAATTGTTGAAATTAAGATAGATATCCTGGGCCTATGTGAAACCTGGTGAGCATCTCAAACCAGTAGATCTGGTTTGAGATGCTTGCTTTCTGCTCCTCAGCTCCTATTACACAAACACAAAGCATTGCAGATTAATTCTTCTTAGCTATAGTTTTACTGCCCACCGGGCCCATACTCACTTTTCATGGATGAGTTCTCTGAATTTGCAGCTGATCTTGTTACATATTCTGACAATGCTTTGCTTATTGGGGATTTCATCATTCATGTGAATAATCCAACTGATTTTCTCACAAAGGTTTTTCTGTCAAGACACGTTTGGCTTCAAACAGCTTGTCCAGCACCCTACCCACAATGATGGAAACAGGCTGGACCTTGTCTTGACCAGTGGTGTTGAAATTTCAGACTTGGCTGCAGAAAACTAGCGTGTAAATGGCGTTCGACTAAACTTGAAGTCTATCATCTTGCATGGCACGACAGCCTGCTCAGCTACAAAACCGCATTAACTACTTCTAGAAACACCTACTTCTCTAGTGTCATTAATATAAACAAAAACAACAAGTTTCTCTTCAACAGTCTGAAGCAGAAACAACACCAGAAAGTGGGCTCCTCCCTCTCGGCAAGCAACTTCTTGGAATTATTCGAACACAAAATTGAATCAATTAGATACAAAATTGATGCTTCCCCTACTCTTCATCTTGAACATCCTACAAGAGCGGCACCACATGTCCCCCCTGAAACAACAACAGATGTTGCGCTGGTTGGTTGGCTATGCAAGAGAATGATTGGGCTACTCACTGCAGAGGATGGGTGAAGAGGGTGTCTGCAGCGTTAGAAATGACCCATCTGACTGGGGGATGTTGACCCTGAAGGCCAGCCTGGCTCGTGTGCTCTTCTTCTTGGACCCGGCCACGCCTATACGGGCCTCCACATCTGCGTTACGTAGCTTCAGGATTCCCACACAGTCCACTCTGTGGAAAAAAAGAGCTAGCCGGTCGCCAGGGGGCACTGCCACATATTCAAATCCTTACAAACCCCAGACAGCTCATAGGAACCCTGCTGAATCAACAGAGTATGGAAGTCATTATCATCGTATCTGCATTTCTTTGTATTTTTGAAGGGAAAGGGACCCAGAGCCACACGTCTTCGTGAGCAAAAATAGACCTCTCGTGTACAACTAGCGACTCTATGGCCAGTGAAGCTTCTCTAATTGATTAACACAGAGGCTGGTGAGGCAGGCACATACGCTCTGCTACTCCCCTGAGGAGTGGTGTGTCTTTTTTGCACATCATAACATAATATATTGATTCTGTGAGTCGGGCATTAAGCATCTGCTGCTAATGGTGATCAGCTAGTTCTAATGCTGATTGTACCATAATAGAAGAGGAGGTGCCCTTACGCGAGTGTCATATCACCACTGGGCTCCAGGGGGATTTCTATGACTGTGGTGCCCTCGATCTCCACCTCCTTACAGGCCGTGGTGTTGCGTCCCGTCACTCTGCAGGCCTGATAGAACCCATGTGGTTTCACTCTCCCCGTGTCATTAGCCACAAACACCTGCAGCACCACCGGCTCATTTACACCTTCCAACTGGGGGGGAAAAAAACACAACACAAAACAAAGCGAGATCACCGGTTGAATGATAGAGTTGCCATTTGTTTTATAGACACCTGAACGTTGTTTTTCATTTGTTGTGGACCTTGACTTGGGGGAAGCTCTGCTGTGTGCGGTCTTTGACGGAGCCCCGGCTGCCTTCAGTCAGGTAGCGAGCTCTGTGCTGGGTCTCTGGCTGGACTAGGATCTTCAGCTCCTTGCCATCAATCTTCTGAGGGTACTGACCCGACAGGAGACCACCCTTCACCAGAGGAACCGTTTCCATGGAACTGCATGGCAACAAGCGTCACATGATTAAATACCCTCAAACTTATCAAGTATCCTAAACAGAATATAGAACTGAATACATAGAGTATTGTATTAGTCTCCCGATATCAAGCTCTGATATAACAAACTATGATATCACTCTCGTAAAGTACTCCCTGTTTTAAATTAGTTTTAGCAGTTTTATCTTTTCTTTTTATCACTTGGTATTTCCCTGATGTGTTATGATTCTTATATCCTTTTTATTTCTTTATTGGAAAACCCACTGCCCATTGCTTGATTTCCAATTTGATGTGTTCTTATTGGTTGGAATGTTATACTCACCTGTTCCTATTTTGTGACAGTTACAAAAAGGATTGAGGTGATTCGATAAACAAAATTTGCTTTGTTGAAAAGGTACATCATTTCAGTTGGGGAATGAGCTAGATTAGAAATCCCACTTCCCACATGTTCCAATTGTAAGCCTGGCAAAAGGAATTGGAAAAAAATATTAGGCTGATATCACAAGAGCTCCATCAGTTGGCCTCACCTGGCCTTGGGGCCAGCCTTGTCAGAGCCCAGCTGGGAGAGGACAAAATGAGGGGCTTTGGCGCTGTCTGCATCAAACACGTCCATGCTGTCTTCTGGGAGCGCAGGCTTGGGACCGGGGCGCTGGCGAGGGGTGCGTTTCCTGGACTTCCGGGGTACCTCTGTGTTGTCGTTGTATGAGCTGGAGCTGACCAGGCTGAAGTTGGAGGCAGAGTCGTCGGCCCACATGCTGCTGCTGTGCTCCGAGTCAGGCCCTCCCGGCCCCAAGGCTCCCACCTCCTCCTGACAAGACATCTGGCTGTTGTCCAACAGGTCCTCAGGGGGAGGGGAGATGCTCAGTACGGGCCTCCGCTTGGATGGCGTGTTCTGGTGAGGCTGCACCACTATCCCCGGCCCCGGTTCCCCTGCAGCCGCGCTGGTGCCGCTCGTTCCACAGCCCTGGGCCCCCTCGGCTCCAAACACGTCTGCCACGGTTCCATCTCCTCCACCGGGGGGGTGGAGGTGCTGGGGAGCCTTGAGATGTTCTGAGGCCGAGGTAGGGGCGGCTGTGGAAGGGCCAGCGCAGGGGACTCCCATGGCCAAGGACGAGGGGGTGGAAGGGTTGGAAGAGGTGGCATCTGTAGTATGTATAAAAGCGACATAGTTAGGGGAAAGGCTCACTGACCAGCAGGCTAGCTGTCCCATTTAAGCAGCTGAATTTGTGCAGATTTAGTCCAGATTTCCACTCTTCCCAACTCTAAATTCAATAAGCGTCTGTTGTCAGTTATCTGCCCTCACTGTGCATGCCAGGGCCCGTTAGCAACCATCAAACAGTCTGAAGTTAAAGTGGAGAAGGGTGAGAGCGGCCATATTGTTTTGATTCCTACAATTAAAATCAATGTGACACAACTGACATGCTTTGTTTACAGAAAACAAAAGCAGGCTATAATTGGTACATACACATTGCTCGAAAGATAAATTTTTTTTAAATAAAGTTGGGTCAAACGTTCTGGTATAGCCAGATTTGCAAGCTGGTAACATGGCGCCAATTTGGATTTGCTAGGGTTACAGAAGTTGTTGCAATGTGCATTCAGTAGTACACAATAGTTTTGGCATGCCAATTGGAAGATTTGGTTGGGACTAAGCGTAGCCATGGAGACAGAATAAACAAGCCTCTGACCTATGGAGCAGTGAACTGCAGACCATTTTATATGCAGACACTCCCTGCCTCAGAGGGAACTTCCTGCAATACAAACGAGACAGCCAATGAGCAACAAGAGAGCTGATCAATCAAGACTCAACTTTTGTCAATCAGTAAAAAGTTCAAATAAAGGTAGACCTTTTGAAGTGGATTATTCACTGAAACTTTTAAATGCGTGTTACTGTTTTGTTAATGATTATCTGAAGTACATAACGGTTGTCATGCTTTAGACCAGCAATGCATTAGGACCTGCTGAATTAGACAGGATAGGTACCATTAACAAGAGTTCTGTCTTCAAGTGGACTATTGGTACATCTCTAGAGCCCTCTCTACTCTAGATGCCTTTCAACACATTTTCCTGCACTGCCATTATATATTCTCTGTCCCTAACCATGATCCAAGACCAGAATAACATGCTTTTTTAATAATGGTATGGGGATTCTCTACCAATGGCTAGAGGCAACTTCTCTGTGTAGTGGTCTGTATTGTTATGCAGTGTGATTTCTGAGGACTTTTAGAAGTTAGAATGGGTAACTTTTTTAAATATAATTTTTAAGTTCTAAGGACTTATCAAGACCAAAATCTTTGAATGAGCAAGCTCACGTTAAGCCGGGTGCAGCAAACCAGTTGCGCGCAGTGTAGCAATTGGCTCAAGCAGGCATACTAAATAATGGATCAATTTAACGTTTCCAAATTCTGGCTGTTATTTTGATCATTTGGTTGTTAACGTATACTTATCTTTTCTACACTACACTCACTTGTCTGCATATGCTGGCGTCGATCGGCAGAGCATACAAAACACTTCATATATATTTATATAACACAATTATTTTCTGCCTCGTAGCCTAGCCAACTCCAGTGAACCTGCAACTTCCTCTCCCTCTTCTGCTCATATTCCCTGTCAGTCGCCTTCAACTCTTCCGTTCATTGTCTTTTCCGACTTCGTTCCCGCGGCCACCTGGGAACTGGCGGCTTTAAAAACGTAGTTCAATGATACCGGTAAGTAGCAGGCAACTTTGCTGAGAAATTACGTATGGTCTGTGAGCGCCGAGCGGAGTGCGAGTCAACAAAATGTTAACGGAAAGATGACCAGTACTACAAGAAAATAATGTGAAATTCTGTGTTAATGTTGTCGTTTGATTGCATTTTAGTTTTTTATTGATATTCTCGCCTCACTGGCCCAATAGTGCGCCCGGGCCAGCGGGCCAGCGTTAATGTCGACCCCTGCTTGAATTAATAATATACATTATTGAATCGCAATAATGTCAGCAATTTTCACCCATTCTTAGCCAACTTTAGCACAAAAAATATCATCGCAAATTGCGCCACAACTTTTGAGAAAAGCTTGAGCACCGAGGACTCTGACTCAACTCGGATTCGAGACTTGACTCGGCTACAACAATGGTACCTATTTGGTCAATCAAAACGATCTATATAGTTAACTAACTATATTGTGTCCTCCTGACAATCCTGTAAATATAAGGTTGTTTTGATGCATTATAATTAGCATTATCAGAACATTCAGGCTGCCTGCGTGTTGGATTGGAATAGACCCAAAAGACAGCACAGGGGCTTAGTATTAGGCTACATGGCCCTGACCTCAATAAAAAAAGAAGCTGCATCTTCCAGTTAACAGCGTTTACAGCCATAGCTGCTCTACATTACTTACTTTAACCTAGTGGCTGATTTAGAAGGCAACTTTCACTGGTAGATGTATGGTTGCAGTTGCCCCTAGTCACTGATGCAACTCAATGGACTTTTCTGGTAGCAATTCCCATGATGCCTTGCTTTCCCTCAGCGCTTTCCCCTGACCTTAACCTCTAATCTTCTACCTAACCTTACCACGTTTGACCTTTATACCTAAACTTGTCTAACCCAATACCTAGACAAAACCATCTCTAACCCAATACCAAGACAAAACTATCTCTAACCTAATACATACAGCCAACTCTTCTATGGTATCATTGGAATAAGCATCTGAGAAGTCCATCTGGTTGCCGTCATGATCCCCTGCAGGTAGGGTCCAGGGCTTGGCAATGCTAGACTGATCCCGGATCATGGTGTTAATGACGTAACGGCAGAGGCTCACCTGACGCCAGGGCTTCAGAAGGGGGCGGGCCAGCCTCTCCCCCTCCCCCACTCTTCTGACTCGTGGCGGCCGTGTCTGTCTGGGCGGATGTGGGCTGAAGCTGCAGTTCTTTAGGGAGGAGGTCATACACCGACTCTATGGACCGGTGAAGCAGCGAGAGACGGGGGGGGGGGGGGAAAGGGGAAAAGGGAAAAAAAAGGAAAAAAAAAAAAAAAAAAAAAACCCAAAACAAAA
>OOFB01000134.1:36252-57590 GCA_900323305.1 Trachyrincus murrayi
CTGACAGACAGATCTACCTGCTGTCCTCAACCCTACTTTCCCTCATCAAACAAAATATGAGACATCCAGCTAGGCAGACTGGACACACACACACACACACACACACACACACACACACACACACACACACACACACACACACACACACACACACACACACACACACACACACACACACACAAGATATAAATAAAGATTTGCCATGATCCATTGAGAGCATTATGAGTTGCAAGGTCAAATAACCCAATGCCTGGGTTGTTCATTTGCAGGCTATAAACAACACAATGGCTTAACAACTGGTCAGGTAGCAGGTGAACCCTGAATACCCTGCAGCTAATGTGGGAGTGCATGTTATTGTTTAACCACCTACAAAATGCACATAAATGTTACCTATTCAACGACGGCCAACCAAACCGTATCATGCATTACTTCTCCGAAATATCGGAGTTGGCACTGCTCCAAAAAAATACTTTTGTAAACAAACAATATTTTTTCAGAATGACTTCAAAAGCACCATTATTGGTTATTAGCAGAACTGAATGCTATACCCCCTGGCTCTAGAAGTGACCGACTTGTCAAGAGCCAAGAAGACTCCGTCCTTATAGCTGTGATGTAGGTCGAAGTTCTGCTGGAAATAACCACGCACACATCAACAAGTACTAGGTACTGAGTCGGGTGTGACCGTTACTAAATCGTGCCTCAATAAATATCAAGTGAGCAATAGAGCAGCTGTTCACAGGCTATGATGCGTGGTTATGACTGGAGATGGGAGGTATTTAGTCGTCGCCAGGGACGTGTAGTAAAATGAAACTCCTAACCCCTTTCAACACATGCACTACTAACCAAGAGAGAGAGCGCGCACCCGCGCACGAACGCACGCGCACACACGCGCACACACACACACACACACACTTTAAGTCCCACGAGGACTTCAACCATGTAGACCGTTACATTGCCTCTGTTCTAAATATGAAATAATGTCGACCACAACATTGTTCTTCTAAATGTATGGCACCAATACATCATTGAGGCAGTTAATATATGCAAATGTAACATTCAGCTAGCCAGCCAAGCTAGCTGGCCAAGTTAGTTAGCCACATTGGATGGCAAAAGAAAAGAGGGCTAAGTAACGTTAGCTAGCGGCTTGACGTGAGCTATCATGACATTCACATCGCTACATGCAAAACAAGCACTAATTGTATACGTTTAGTACTAACTGAGTAAGATCTTACCTTTGGAGTAAAGCGACTTAGGAGAATTAAGGTCCAGATCCGAGGTAAGCAGGGATATAAAATCAGAGGGCATAGCAACGCTTCATGGAGGGGAGGGGACGCGGACACCCTCTCCAGATCAGAAACGGAGCCAAGCTTCTCTTGCGTTTTATAAGCGGAATTGGTTAACAATATATACAGTCACAATGAGGACATAATAATCCGACCAAACACTTAATACGTATACATACTTTTATTTGTACGTTTCACGATTAGCATGCCTTTGAGAAGACACTGCTACGATGAAACGAATACACACACACACGCACACATACACACACACACACTGCCCAGAGACGGCCGGCCCCCTCCTGGCTCCGCCCCCTGTCGCGGGGCGCATTCACGCACACTACGTATATGAATGTGTACATCGCTTTCTTTATTTTATAGGAAGCAAGCATGTGTATCTAGTATGCATAAAACTAGAATCTCAATGTCGTAATATGAACATTATATGTATGGAGTGGTTGATGAATGATGAAGTAAATACATTCACAATACACCTCAAAATCCCAGAAAGCACTTCGGTAGACATCATCATCGTGTCATTGCGGAAGTACTTAGATCAGTATAATGTTGTTGTGTTTTTTTACTTTGACAATCTCATTCATTCTGCATAACTGATATTTTGTTGTCGTCTTTTGTAAACGTTATGGCAGCTCTAAAGTACGCAGGTATGGATGACACAGATAGCGAAGATGAATTGCCCCCTGGATGGGAAGAGAGGTCTACAAAGGATGGATGGGTATATTACGCAAAGTAAGAAAGATTTCCTTCAGCCATACAGTGGAATACGAGCACATAATACTATTTTAAAAATCAAAAATCCTCGTTGGCGAATGGCGATAGTCCTGAATAAGAGTTGGTTTGATTTTAAAATCAACGCATTAAGGCAACAAAAAATAGGCTACACTTTCATTGGAACCCTGAGTTGCATTGCAATTGTACAATGATATCAAGTCTTGGCAGAGGACTTCTAGATCTTCTAGCTTCTCCTGGGGGATTCCTAGGCGCCCAGACAGATATAATCCCTCCAGCGTGTCCTGGGTCTGCCCCAGGGTCTGGGAGACGTGCATGCATCAATAGAGAGCAATTGCCTTCTTGCTTAGCTTCCTCCTCCCTCTTCACCAGCATCTGCATTACTGCGGATGCTGCACTTACTGCGGATGCTGCAGGGATCGATCTCACGATCCCTTTCATCCTCACCTGTGATTGAAAATCCTTTGTGGGTGATCACCATGGCATCAGACTTGGAGGTGCTTCACACTTGGCTGTAAACTGCTCCAGAGCTTACTGGATGCCACCCTTCTGCTACCACACTAGTGACACTCTCCAAGCCTCAACTGTGCCTTGATATCCTGTCCATGACTATAATTTACAGGAGTGGAGAGAAAGCACAGCCAGTGTCCAACACAGACAATCTGGACTTTATGGAGAATATGTGAACACAGGCTCTCACTCCGGGTGTACTCGGACAGAATGGCTTGCAACAGTCAGACCCTGGTGTCCCCATACCCCTGCAGTACCTCCCACAGAATCTCTCGGGGAACAGGGTCATAAGTCTCCTCCAGAGCTAGAAGCACATGTAAACTGTATTATACAAACTCCCGTCGATCATCTGCAAAAAGTAAAGAGTTTGTCTTGTTAGAACTCACAAGCCCTTCCCGGCCACCACAACCCAGGAAGAGTCTCGACCCAGGAAGGTCCACAATCCAGTACACTGTGATCTATACCCAATGTTGTGGTCTATACCCACATAGTGAAATAGACCAAAAGGACGATCAATTTGGGATCTTTAGCCAGTGATCTATATCCAGCATGTTGTAGGTGATGTACTTCTATGAGGAAGCCATGAGGCCTCTATGCTAATATTTTGTCTCTTTTTTTTATATCTTATGTGACCATAGCCATGACGAGATGAAGACACAATGGGAACATCCTAAGACTGGGAAGAAGAAAAGATGTGCTGGAGGTTTGTCTAAACTACACGTGCACAATTTACAATGACATTAATTTAGGAGATCCAAAGTGAATTACAGTGAATACAGAGACGGGTCATTAAGGAGCAGGTAGGGGGTTAGACAGTACAGAGACAGGTCATTAAGGAGCAGGTAGGGGTTAGACAGTACAGAGACAGGTCATTAAGGAGCAGGTAGGGGTTAGACAGTACAGAGACAGGTCATTAAGGAGCACTCTTGTTCAACATAGGCAGGAGAAAACATGGATATTGAACCCAGAATGTGGTGTTACTCCTACTTTGGTGTATTAATTTGGTGTTTTCATTTTGATTTGTGTTTGGCTTTATCATTATTCTAGTACAGTAATTTCCATGTGTGAGGGGCAACAGTTTACATGAAAGTCAACTTTTCACATATTTCCAAATTTCCAGGAATATTTCTTCACCATATGTACAATCTATTTCCCCTTTTCTCTGTAGATTTGCCATATGGATGGGAACAAGAAACGGATGACAAAGGACAAGTGTTTTATGTTGAGTAAGTTGTTCCTTACTTAGACAATAAAGACAATATTCATGATTTCATAAGAACATTTCATGAGTTGGAGTGTGCATAACATAGCATATAATATCTGTCTAACCTCTAACCCCTCTTAGTCATCTACTTATTTGACTTTACCTTCTTCAAATCATAGGCCTACATGTCCAAAAAAAAAATATATATGTATAATTTACATCACAGAAAAAAGCCCCAAAATGTCCATGTCCAAGTTCATTGCAGTAATTGATAAATAAAATATATCAACAAATAATCAAATATGATAGATACAATATGCACGATGCTCAAATCCAAGTCATTGTTTTATGCTGATATTAAAGGAAAACCACACCTACTACTACTACTACTACTTTGAATAATACAATTATTAATTGAATATTGTCATTTCAGTCACATTAACAAGCGGACCACCTATTTCGACCCACGGCAAGCTTTCACTGTAGAAGATGTGGTGGTGAAGCCAAAGAGATATGATGGAAACACTGCCGCCCTAGAGATTCTGCAAGGTCGTGACCTTTCTGATAAGGTGGTCCTCATTACCGGGGGCAACTCTGGAATTGGTGAGCTTACATACTGAATTGCGTTTCTTTTTTCTTATTTCATCATAAAGTATATTCTGTGTACTCAACTGCATTTCTGTAGCTTGACCACTAGGTGGCGACGTAGTGTCGCGGTATATTTGGAGAATGTTTTTCTTTTTTTATTATCCAGTGCAAACCAAGTCTCCCCTTATCCGTCTAAAACCAGACATTCATCAACATTAGCCTCCAAAATGATACAATTAGACCCAACAAATCCTTCCTTAATACCGAACATGATTGTATTGAAGTTCATTAGTGGTGCTGAATTGAATGTCATTGTTAACTGTAATAAATGATGTCCATTTGGGCCTACCAAATGCAAGGCTCACAATATAATGGCGTGGAAACAAATGTATTTCCTCTTTCTTTTAGTCTAAATTACAGCAAGTAGTGGCCCTTTATTTTGGACTGCTGCTTTGTTAAGCACAGGTAGTGACAGTATTAGGGGAAATCAAATAAAGATAACTTTTCTTAATTGTATTTCTATTCAAATCTTTCTTCTCAATCAATGTTGAGCAGTTTAATTGTTTTTTTTTCTTCGTGAAATGACCGCAATCAGTGCTCTATATTGAGAGTAATAGCATATAGAGAGGGAACTTTACCTTACAATGGGTGTCTTGAACTCATTTAATACACTGCTGACCTTGGTGATTTTTTCTATTCCCCATAACGTCGTCAAAACACTTCATCAAACAAACCTAAAGTTGGAGTGTTTGCTAGTCAAATGAATTGAATTTCATGTGTCATGGTGAGTCAGAGTAGCTTAATGACTTAATGACATAATGACTATATTTTTCCACTGTGTGTATTGCTCTCTCAGCTGCCTATTTCAACACTTTGACAATATTTTGACAATTAAGCTTTCGATTGAACTATGAATTTACAATGAATCTCTGTATTGAGTTGTTTAGCACGAGACCAAAAATTAAGCTAAGAATAATATATAATATAATATAATAATTAAGTTAAGAATAATATATTATTAATAGTATCGGACAAATTAGAAGGATAAAACATCAGATTTAGCCTACCTGGTGTGTGTGTGTGTGTGTGTGTGTGTGTGTGTGTGTGTGAGAGAGACACAACCGTTTAAGTTAAAATTAAAAGTTAATATTTATTTCAAATGGTTTTGCCAACATTGGATAAAAAAAATGGATTTGGATTGGTTTAGATAACGATTTAGACAAAACGAATTATGTATAGATATGTTCACGAATTAGCTGGTTTTAGATTCAAAGACGATAGAATTTGATTATTGGAACAAAAAAAATGTTATTCAGTTTAGCCACAAGAGGGCACAGGTGGCCCATCATGCCAGTCGAGCCATTAACGTCTTTATTTTATTTTAGACGGAGCTTTACACTCGTGAAAAAGGTGAATAAATGAGCTCCATATACAGTTGATTTTTCTCACGTATAAATGATAGTATATATACCTAATGTATACAAATTTTGAAATTAATATGAATTTCATGTGCATATAATGATGCATCATGCCTAACATGCCAATAGTAATTGCCACTGCTTGAATGCTTCTTTGACATTCCAGTAGCCTATGAGTAAAATTAGCTTACACCAATTGGTTGGACACATTTAGCATTTTAATTGTATCGGTAGATAGTGTCAAGGCTATTTTCAAAATGTCATATTTCCTCTGAAGAAGGAACACAACATTGTTATTAGTAACCAAAAGACACGATTTCCTTACCAAATTTCCATATTTTCATACTATTAATTTTTCTCTTAATGCACATTAATTTAAAACACATGTATGGATTTATTTATGCATGAAATGTAATTGTGTGCGAGTTTGTGACCAACCTTGCAATAGTGCTTGGAGGCGAGATATTATGGTCTGTCCTGCCTATATGTGCTCACTGTGTTCTTTGTACAAGCATACCTCCTCTCGGTTCCCTTGGTAATGGAAAAAGCCATAACTCCAATTGTGTTTATAATCGTACTGCTTTGTTTTCCTCACCCCTCCCCCACACACACTTTAATGGCTCTCTGACTCCTATAGACTTGTGCTTGTACACCTGTACTTCACCATTGATCCGCTAGCAGCTTTGACCCCGGTCCAGGCCCCTCATCTATCCCCATTACACATGCTGGCTCTGCCTTTAATTCCCTCTATTCAACTAACTCTCAGCTTATCTTAGCTGTCCTTAAAGAACTGTGGTTGGCTCGCTCCACACTGCAGGGTTACAGGTTCCACAACCATATCTTTGTCAAGGTTGTGTGTCAGCAGCACCTTTTTTCCATGTTTATCTGTGGAAGAGAATCGGAAAATCTGATTCAACAACACCTTTATGACAAAAAATTTTCCTGGTTCCATGTGGGCGTCTCGCTGTATTTTTATTGTGATTTCTCCAGAGTGCTGTGACTGTAATGTTCCTGCACTAGGGACCACTGTCTGGGTTCACCTTGTGACAGACTAAACATAGTGTGTAGAGGGGGTGGTCAGATCCATGTGCTGACCACCTCTGTCTCACACTGTTCCAGCCACGCACGCATGCATGCACATTTATCTAGATCTCGTTCATGCGATTTATAATCCACAAATACATCTGACACATGCGTGGTCGGCGGCCACATGAGGGATTGTCTTTCTCTTTGCGTTTAAATAAGCAGGCCTCACCCTCCGATTATTCGTTGACATTTCATAAAGTGTACAGTCATATGTTGTATATATTTATCTGTGTCGGTTGTCATACTTGGTATAAACACGCTGAAGTTGATCGCAGGCCCTTGCCGTGTCTACCAGCGGACGAGCAGCAGGACACCCGTCCAGGATGCGCCCTCCTCTGCAGCCCTGTGTGTGTGTGTGTGTGTGTTGAGGTTTGGAATCAGAGCAGGTTAATGCATTCCCGGGGAAGGGAGCGGCCAGGATTAGGCCGAGCGGCGCTTCCCGGTGTATTCTCCCTGTCGTCAGTGTTTTAAACATGGCTACGCTGCTGTTGTCTTAGGACTTTGCTGCTATTCTTATTCATGGGAGGAGCAGGTCGCTCAGTGTTTGTGTTGATCCCAGCGTTGTGTTGGGTAGATTAGGCGTGGGGTCCGCGCTCCGCTCTCTGCATGGAGAGATCTCTGATGCGACATGCAATGAGTCGCAGGAGCTTAAACCCCCGAACCCAGCTTTGTGGTTGATCATTAGATTGAGGCAGATTTGTTAAGCATAACTGCCATTAAATCGGCTGCAAAGCCCTGGTATTTACTGCATGGCTGTTTATGAATAAGGACCTCCTTAAAGACCCACGCGGCGAAGCGCTAAACCCAGGCAGCTTTAAACCCGAGCGACGTTAAGGAGCAGAATGCATTATTCATAGTAGGACGAATTAGATGGATAAAAAGATGTTCCTGGTGAGGGTGGCATGTGGCGCTTGTGTGTGACACACACACTGTGTGTCTGTGTGTGTGTGTGTGTGTCTGTGTGTGTGTGTGTGTGTGTGTGTGTGTGTGTGTGTGTGTGTGTGTGTGAGTGTGAGAGACACTGTGAACATCTCCTGAGTGGCTGACATCCAGAATAACTCTTTTATTGATAATAACAGTCTTTTTTTTCCAAATGTTTTTGTGTGATTGTTTTTCGAGAAGTGAGAGAGAGAGAGTTGGGACAGGGTGTCTGGGCTGGATGGGGTGTGGAGGTGTGAGAGGGACAGTAGGAGGAACACAACCAGCCCAGACCCGTGGGCCAGAACAACTCAACCTTGGGCTGTAATTACCAACCGTACATCCCACTTTTGGGGTGACATCAAACTCTTCTAGGACTAATGGAGGGGAACCAGAAGGGCGTCTACAGAGGGGAGGGAATGGTGGCGGTGGTCATCTTATCTTTGGAAAGGAACCGGTGCACTCATCATTAAGACACATCCGAGTTAGTATCGCCGTGGAATGAGAAAGTGTTTTGGACCAGCATAGCGTCTGTAAGACCCTCGGCCAGAGCAGAGAGATAATAGTCCCAGATTGAGATTTACTCCCCCTGCCTCTATAATCCAGATAATTTCAGACAGACCCTCTAAATGATACCATAAATGTGTCCAGTTTAACAGCTATTTGATTGTATTGCGGAGATGATGCACCAAATAAAATAAAATAAGAAGCAAGTTTAGCAGGTTGTGGAGGAGCACAGGAAGGGCGTTATGTATCCTTTGGTTTTTTTCCCCCATTACATTTATTTTTGCTATTTTCCACCACATTAATTTAACCAATTTCACATAACGTTTCACGTATAGTATATGTAAGCCTGATTGGTAAATTAAAAAAATGAAGATGAATGTGTGTTTATGTGGTGATGAGATGCACAGGTTTCGGTGGTGTAGCCTAGCCACAGGCCTTCTTGAGGCGGGGGAGGGGGGACGGCAGCAGCTCTGGTGGAGAAGGGGGGGGGGGGGGGGGGGGGGGGGGGGGAGATTGAACATGTTAACCCACAGGTCCGGTATAGTGATCGGAATTGAATTCTGCATGCTCAATTGTTAGAGCTTATTTTAGTTAAACGGCTCTGTGGATGCAAATCAGGAGAACGAAACAAAAGCGCGCTGCTCCGATTGCCAAATAAACACGTTTACTGACGAGGCTGGTAATGGTCTCATTACTGTGAGCCAATACACCTGTGTATGAGGGGGTATCCGGAGAGGGGCGGTGGGCCGCGGAGGACAAACAAAGCGTGAAATCACTAAATCACACTCATTATTGGGGATATCAAAGGGGCCAGGATCTTAATCTACCATGAAGAGCACTCGCTGCTTCACAGAATCCCCCTCATACTAGCCTGCTGAAATACATTTCCAACAATAGCGGGGCCATTAACTGTATTGTTGTAGGCCTAATGTTATATCTTTTTTTTTTTTGGTTAAAACATGCACACAACTATTTGTGTGCTGCCGATCTGTGGGCTTTAAATGGCTCAACCGCGAAGACCTGTTTCTCTTGATTTCCGCTCAGTACTATGGTACTATGTATGCTACTATACCGTACTACTATGGCTTGCATGATAATTAGGCCAACTGTTAATCCGCGACGAGATAAATAACGTTAGATTATTATTTTGGGTTCCGTTTTCTCGAGATCACGACTTGTTTATCTTTTATCATGAGATGACAGGGTTACTTAACAGAAGTTGTTGTGATGCAATTTTTACATTTTTTAAATTCTTTATTTAATTCTGTGCTGGGCATAAATGTACTGCTGCATTCTGGGACATGGGCTGCTCCATTATGTATTAGAAAAAGTACAAAGTACAAATTTCATGTAAAACCCTCAAATTGAATTCAGTAAGGCAAAAATGTTTAAAAATTGTGACGAATTAGTAGTTTGCCCTCTCTTGACAGAGGGAACCTCATTTGTGTCTCCAACATTCAATACGTGATATAATGTGATACACACATGTGATACACATTTATCAAGAATTGTTTAATTTCGTTGTAGAAATTCTCCGTCATTATCTCTGTTAGCTAACAAACGAAGACCTAGAAATTCTCCGTCATTATCTCCGTTAGCTAACAAACGAAGACCCAAAGAAGACAACAAAGAAGTGCGCGGCCTACGTACACTTTCTGACGTACAGCCAATCATAACGTGCGACGCGTGTGACGTCATCTGTAAACGCGGGACCCCGAGCCGATCCGGCAGGCCGAGCACATCTGGCACCTACACCGGCAGAAGAGTAGACTCCTCCCGCCTTTTCCTTTCCCACCTGACCCCTCGTCATGTTCCAGCGTCAGCGCGAGACGCAGGAACAGCGATCCGTGCCTTGTACACACCTGACCAAACTAACTTCAGCGCGGCCTTCTCTAGGCAACACAGCGCAGAGACGTCTGCGTAACAGCACACTCGTTATTTCACAATTAATGTCAAGACCTTGTTATTTGTCACTGGAAATACACGCCGCCGTTGCCACTGTTGTTGTTGCTGGCATATTCTAATTTGTCCCCCATTATGGAAAACACTGGCGTCGATTAATTTCACTTTCATGGTTTGTACACACAACAAGTGAGAGTTAGGTGACGTTGTTTACAGGCTGCCAGTAGGCCTAGTGACACAAAAAATGTGTGGCATGCAATTTTTTTTTTTCTAGGCCTACATTTAAATTACAAAAAAAGCTCTATTGCTAAACACTTAAATAAAAACAGGATTTAACCATTTAGCCCTGATATGGCTTTTAATAGACCCACCTAACAATTCAAATATGTCTACTGGACATTAGGGGAGTTTTATATTACCTACCTACCCATTTTTAGAATTGCATTTTTTTGGTAGGCCTACATATTTATTCAGTTAGTCCAACTGTGTGTTGTTATTTTCCTTTCCATTTCCTGTCAGTTAAATGATCTTTTCTGGCGACTGGAGCCCTCGACCTCATACTACCTAATAAGGTGTCATATAATTTAATTCCATGCTTCACTTGTCAGGAAGCGTTTCCAATCCTACTCCAATTTTGAGTTTTAATAGATATTACCCCTTAACACTTTCCTCACAATTAGGCTTCTCAGTTTTGCTCTTAATGAAAATCAGATTAAGACGTATAATCTAATTACGGTTCATATTAATCCACCCTCCCGAATGCTATGACCACACGAGACTTCCTTTGGCTTAGTCACTTACTGTGATTGTTAGTCTGTCAATCAGGGCAATGATTTTGTGTGTGTGTGTGTGTCTGTCTATGTCTATGTCTATTTATATTACAGTGATACAGCATACAAAGACTATACACATACAGGATATATCACAGAAATGAGAAAATATTACAAATAACCCCCCCCCCCCCATTCATAAAACCATTCACCCTACAAGTTGAAATGACCCATTTAGAGTTGGACGTTTTTAATAACAAACTTCTTCAGATCTTTCGGGAGTTTTGCCCGTGTTATCGTGACGTCATACGGCATGGTCTTGGCCCTGATGAATTCTGCACATATGTGAGAAGTTAATTTGATGGGAGAAATGTCCTTATCAGAGGTTCCTTTGATGTTCCGGGTACGACTTCTTCTGTGGTACATCGTTATTTCAACGGGCTCACTGTGAATGTCACGTCTGCTCAATTGTTCAACCGCTCGTCTCTCCATTATGAGTGTTGTTTGCATAATTAATGTGGTGATGGTATAATTACTGACATCATTAGCAACATGCCCCACCAGTGCGTGGTGGTGTAGATACCTTCCATAAGGGCGCTGGTGGAACTACTAAGCCCTATCTGCGAGTCTTCAAACCACATTAATTCTATCAGTTACATCACTTCAGAGAGACGTGATTAACTTCCTTCCCCAGTCCACTGGGTTCACTCAATAGGAGAAATTATATGGAAAATTGATGTGGATGTGTAACTGGCACCCTCCTCCACCACTCTGAAATTCAACTGCCCTGAGAATCACTTATCTTCAGAATGGTTATCTTTAAAGCTGTGCTCTGTCTCTCTGTCGCTGTCTCTCTCTCTGTCTCTCTCTGTCTCTCTATCTGTCTCTCTCTCTCTCTCTCTCTCTCTCTCTCTCTCTCTCTCTCTCTCTCTCTCTTCATCTCTTTTCTCCTCATGGCTCTGTCTGTCTGTCTCTCTCTCCTGCTACTTTCTCCACCGCTGCAGGATTTGAGACGGCCAAGTCCTTTGCTCTGCACGGAGCCCAAGTGATCCTGGCGTGTCGGAACCTGTCCAGGGCGAGGAAGGCCATCGGCCTCATACAGCAGGAGTGGGTGAGTGACGGACACAGAACCCTCCAGAACCCTTCAGAACCCTTCAGAACCCTGAACACCTCGTGTGCCTGTGCGTGCGTGTGCGTGCGTGTGTGTGTGTGTGTGTGTGTGTGTGTGTGTGTGTGTATGTGTGTGTGTGTGTGTGTGTGTGTGTGTGTCTGTCGGGTTGAATTTTGACCCGTGATGTAGAAACTGGCAATTGTAAAAAATAAAAATAAAATAAAAATGTCTCTCCCTCAGTGGAGGAGGGAGGGAGGGAGGAAGAAGGGAGAGAAACGGGGAGATAATTACCTGAGATTATTGCTTTAATATAGCAGTGGCTGGCTTGTGTCCCCTAGATTTACGAGGGTGGGAAAATAAACAAGTGAAATGTGTGTTCTGAAGCAGAAAGAATAAGCCATTAGCACAGGCTTGATTACAGAGAGAAGGATTTGAGGAAGACCTATGAGTGCTTAGAGCATATATATATATATATATATATAGAGAGAGAGAGAGAGAGTGTGAGAGAGAGAGACAAACACCTTTAAGCAAGAGTGAATCTGCAGTGTTTAAACTCATCCACGTCTCTAATTGAACCCGGTCCGTGGGGCTGTCACTTCTTCTGCAGTGTAAAATTGTGTCAAGTGTAAAATCCACTAAACACATCTATTAGCCTTGACTCTTTGTCTAAACAAATGAGACGATGTCCCACGCCTAACTTCATGGTATTTCATTATTGCTGTCCGCTAATTTAATATAAGGATACTTTTCAACACAAAATACACAAAAATGGTTCCCTATTTATAAAACATGCTGTTGGATGGCCAGGTTGGCAGAGGTTTGCTTATTGGAGTTCCTAGCAAGCTTCTAGCATCTTGAATATTGCTGGCATGAGGAACCACTTCCTGTCTCAGGCCAATGAATAAAAAGCTAAAATATCAGAATAAAGCTTTTGGTGCAAATTCTCCCCAGCGGTGACATTATTAATAGATTCAGCAGCAGAATGGAGAGGAGGATTAATCTTTATAATGATGGATGGATTCTCTTGTTCCTTCCCATGCTCCGATGCTAAGGTCATTCAGATAAGAGGGTATATTTTGGGGTCCCCCGTACAAAAGGTCGTCCTATCAACTTCCAGGTCCCACACCGATGTCCGCCCCTGCTGCCAAGTGTTGAGCCGCCGTCCCGATTCCCCACGACCTCTGACCTCCAACTACCTGCCTAGAACTCAATCTCTCTCGCCCCCACAGAGAGAGAGAGAGAGGGAAAGGAAGAGAAAGAGGGGAAAAAACAGAGGGAGTTGGTAGGACAGAGAGAGAGTCACAGATAGGTAATGGGTCACAATGGCCACTGGCTGTTAGGAAGAGCAGAGGTCAGAGGTCAAATCTTTCCCAGCCAATCATACTGCCATCGCTGGACTACTGGATAAACAGAACAATGTGCTGTAATTTAGACGCTGTCGGTACTTGCATTTCAACCCACTAACGTGGTAAAACGTGACCAGCAGTGCCGGCTGCTAATACACTATTTGACATGAACATTGTAATTTCTTAATTTTAAATTATTCAGGATCTGGGTGCAAACTAATTCAGAGATCCAGCCGATCCGGGCAAACATTCATACTTCCGTCAAAGGGCGTTCAAATCTTTACCATTGACTGTCGTCATGAGATGTACCAGCGTGTTGGCTCCCCTCAATGCAAGAGATGGCTGCTTATTTGTAACCACTTGATGGCAAGAGAGCGAGTCTGTCTGAAGATAGTTATGAAATATTACTTATTTGAAAACGAGAATATTCAGATGTCGTCCATTATGTTATTACTTTATAGAACTCTGTGGTTCACACTGGTGCCGTAGAGATAAACTGTTAACGGTTCCCATCTGATTCTTCCCCAACCTTTTAATATATGCATTAAGCCCCTCCTCTCCCACAGCAGACTCCACCCAGCCAGCGTACATGCAGGTGAGCTGCAGAGGTGCCTGCGTGCTCGTGGTTTATTTTTCTTGATTGCCTCTAAAATTCTGCTTATCTTTGACTCTGGACTCCCTCAGAGGACCCCCTCCTCTGGGGGTCCGCCTCACGGGGCGGCCAAGGCCCTCGTCCTCCTGAGTAGAATAGTTTACACACATGCACTCACACACACACACACACACACACACACACACATTTTTTCTCCATATTGTTTTTACCCGAAAATGCTTATTCCCCCTCCACCCCCCCTGCAACACATGCTAATGAGATGCTTTGTAAGAGTGTTAATTAGCCAGCTAGAAACTGATTGGTGTGTGTGTGTGTGTGTGTGTGTGTGTGTGTGTGTGTGTGTGTGTGTGTGTGTAGGATATTAATATGGCTGTGTACTGCTAAGGAGAGTTGTGTCAGGGTCTGCTTGGGAACCAATTAGGCTAAAGCTCACCATCCACTGAGGCCGCAGCGGGAGGGAGGGGCAGGCTAAGAGACCGTAAAGAGTGGGCAGACAGACAGACAGACAGGTATCCAGGCAGACAGACAGAAACACAGTTCTGAACAATAACAGACCAGTGTGGGGAATACACAGAACACTCTTCAACTATTCTGTTCTCCGCCTCATTCAGGTCCTCAGATCTATGGGGTTATATATAGATGATCTGCCACTGTAGATATTTCCTGCTACATTAAGGTAGAGCAGAAGGTGACGTTTGAATCCAGAGACTGCATGTTGCTGTGCAGGGCCCTGCTATTTCCGTGGGCGCCACCATATTCCTGCATTAAGTCGAACGCCAGAGGCCTACAGTGTCATCAAGACGGATAGAAGACTAGAAATAGGATTTAAAATATAAAGAAGCCAAGGCTAAGTTAGGAGCACCACCTTTCTCTTCTCAAAGTTGTCTTTGAAGGAACTTCAACATTTTCCTATTCCTTTTTCCAGATACTGAAGTTTTATTACGGTTTAAACAAACCTTACCTGGAGCATCAGTTGTGTGTTGCTCATGGCCCACATACAACAGAATGATCTGCCAAAGCTCTTGATGAGTTGGCCCACATTTCCTGAGGAAAATGACACGTTTCTGGAACTGCATTGATGAGTACACCTCCATGTTTTTATATCACTTTGATCTACCTTAACTCTGAATCACAAATGTTCAGAGGGTAAATAGGTGGGTGTGCATGTGGAGTAGAGAGGGAAGGACGGTAATGTCTGTGTGTGTGTGTGTGTGTGTGTGTGTGTGTGAGTGAGTTTTTTTGGGTTGTTTTTTAGTGTCACAAAAAGCGATCGCATCCCTTTGTGTGTGTATGTGCCATGTGTGGGCGTGCATGTATGCATGTGTGTGTGCAGGAATGCGGCGTGCGTCCCTGTGTGTGTGTTCATGCCATGAACGTGTCTGTTTGCCAAGTGCATAACCTCGTGTGTCAGCATGACAGGGAACTGTGCCCTCCTGGCCACCAAGCCGTGCCACCCTCGTTCCACTGAGGCGGACAGAAAGTGACACATGTGAAACGCTGACCTGGTCAGTTGCAGTCGTCTCCTCCAGGGCTCTGGGACGCTGCTCTTTTAGTCTCTCTTCATGTCTCCTCCTCCTCCTCCTCCTCCTCCTCCCCCTCGCCCTGCCCCTCCCTTCGTATCTCTCGCATCCCTTTCCGTTCTCCGGCCCCTTATCTTGTGTCTTTTCCTCTTCCTCTCTTCTCTTTCTTCACCAGAATGAGTGGGGAAATTGCGGACCATTTCCCAGGTCAGTGAGCAGACCTCCAGCAGGGCCCCTTGCTGCTGAGGGGCTTTCTATGTCCTAGCTCGGGTTTATGGAAGAGATTTCAAAAAGGTTCATTTAGAACTGGGCACACTTTCTCTCTTCATTGCTACTATTATATAAACTATTAGCCGAATAATTCAAATAATTCATATTAATCATGCGTTTATTATCTTGAAACATTGTTTCATTGTCTTATGAATATTAGTATTTTGAGTAATTTTGATTAATACGAGTAATACGTCGTTATTATTTTCATAGTAATGGCAATGGTGACTTTAAATCATGGGACTTTAAATCAATGTCATTATTTTATTTATTTTTTTCTGTTATGGCGTTGTTATGTCCCTGGACTCTATTTCAGTAATATGTAGTTATTATTAATTTACACATTGTCTATGTTCTTTGCACACACACACACAATTTCCCCTTTTCCGGATAAACTGTTTGAGTGGTGAGTGTGTGACTTACCTTATATGTGTGTGTGTGTGTGTGTGTGTGTGTGTTGTGTGTTGTGTGTGTATGTTGTGTGTGTGTGTGTGTGTGTGTGTGGGGGGGGGGGGGAGGGCTTCATGTAAATTGGCCTGTTTCCTTACATATTAGTAGCGTGTCTCCATCTCTCCTGGGACACATTCTCATCTCTTCCATATTTATTTATTTCCTTATTTATTTATTTGTTTGTTTACCCCACTGTCTTTCTATCTGTACACTGGGAATAGGACCGCCCAAACACACCCCCCGCCTAGAAAGCACACGGAGCTGCCGGTCGATGGGTGGAGGGGGGGGGGGAGAGGGGGGAGGGGGGGTCAGAACGAGGCTGGAAGTGAGATATGTAAATGTGATGAGGAAAGGCCCGTTTCTTCCCCCCAAACACATCTGGCTCTGATTCCTCCAAAGAGCTTGTGCACCAAGCAGTAAAAGTAGAATTGGATTGAGTGTAATATGCTATGGAAGATGGTTTACATTACGCAGGTGGAGGTGGTAATGCAGCATATGGGAATAATAGAGGGCCGTTTACGTTGCATAGAATTATGTAAGTCGTATAGAAGTACACAATCGTTTCTTTTGTTGTTTTTTATTTTTTACGCGTAAGCACATATTTGACTGTGTGTTGCGTGTATTTGTGTGCGTGTGTGTGTGTGTGTGTGTGTGTGTGTGTGTGTGTGTGTGTGTGTGTGTGTGTGTGTGTGCTCGCGTCTATGCATATACCTCTTCACATAGCCTGTGTTTAAATTCTTGATTATGCATTTTGCATAGCTTTGGGACATGCATCAGTCTTCCCAGACTGCTAATAAAGTGACCAGGGAGATGGGGAGCCTAAATGAATCCTAAAGTGCATGCCTCGGCATTCCTCACTCCCTCACATCCCCGGCACTGCCCCGGCTAGTTACTCCAAGCCGCGGCTAAACGCCCCCCTGTTCTCCTCCGTCCGTCCGTCCGTCCGTCTTATCTGTCCTGTCTGTCTGTCTGCTCCGGCCAGGTGGGGGCCGTGGTTCCTAATTGCTTGGACCACAGCGAGCCACTCTTTGTGAAGGAAGGCCGTTGAGGAATAATTTTGAATAAATCTCACCCTTAGCCGGCTGGCCTTTCTTCCCCCTGCCTCCCTCCCTTCTTATTCTTCTTCTTCTTCCCCTTTTTTTTGTGCAGTATAAGCAGTTTAGTCTGAGGGAGCACATCACAGTTCTTGCCCGGGAATGATGGGTCACTTGCCGGGGGTCATGTTGGGGAGGTTTTAAATGATGAAATGATGTGAGTGGCGCGGAGAGGGGACAGGCGGAGGAGGGATGTGTGAGGCAAGCACCTCTTTGTTGTTGAAACCCGGTAGGCCACCGTCCCTCACTCCTTCGCTCGGGTCGCTCCTGTGGTGGTGAAGCGAGGCCAGCGTGGCGGTGGGACGAGGGCTGCTTATGATGATCGAGGTGAAAGGCCGCTTGGATCTCCTTTCTTTACCGCGTTTCTTCCTGCTTCTTTCCCCTCTCTCGTCCCCTCTTGATTCCCCGTACCTCTCTTTCTCCTTTTCTATTGCTTATGCACTGCCTTTATCTCTCTTTCTCCTCTCGCTCTCTTTCTCCTTTCCTTCTGTCACTCTTTTTCCTTCTATCTGTCTCTCTCTCTCTCTCTCTCTCTCTCTCTCTCTCTCTCTCTCTCTCTCTCTGTCTCTCTTCGTCTGCCAACATGGTGTTATTTTATTGAGTCTGAGAAGTGCTGACCACAGAGAATGGGCACACTGTGGCTCGACGCTGTAATGTTATAAAAAGTGAAATTTGAGCCAGTCGTCTACTCTGTGGCTGAGTTGACCCCGGTGTCGCGGATGTCTGGGGTCCAGCTCATGTCTGTCAAACAAACACCACGTAGTTTAGTTCAGCGCAGAAGCGATCTGAAATAATACTTTCATATTATTATCTACTTTACAGAATGCAGATAGCCAGGGCTGACTGCTCCCGATGAGTTGGTGTGAGTGTGTGTGCGCGCGCGTGTGTGTGTGTGTGTACGTGCGTGTGAACATGCAAATGTCCGACTGAATATCAACGTCCAACAGTGTGTGACCTATAATGACGGAGGGAGAGAGAGAGAGAGAGACGAAGAGATGGAGAGACAGAGTAGTGTTGTCTGCTAGTGTTTGCTATGAAGGGTGATTGCGCTGTAATGAACGGACCTGTTCGTCATGCGACATGTCAACAGCTGCCATGGCGACCAATCTTACTCGGGGTAGTTTCAAATTCAATGTCACCCGGACCAAGGACAACCGACACATCGCTCTCCAGAGGATATCAAATTCTGCTTCTGATAGAATACCATGAAATGATGATGATGGCACTGTTCGCATGCTGAGGAAGGACTTTTTTCATATTAAGTTTGGTTCTGAAAAACAAACAAACTGAAAAGTCATTCAGGCTCTCGAAGAACACGCGCAACACTGAAATATTTGAAATGGCAAGATACGATTAGATAGAATATAAGATATTACTTTATATGTTAAACTTTATTATTCATCCTGGCAATTCTATTGTTTGCAGATTTATTCGATTTATCTTATTAGAAGATGATTAATATTTTGTCGTTTTCGCAATCTGGAGAAAAGAAACGTCTTTAAGGCCACAACACAATCCAGGCGCAAGTGTGCGTGTGTGTGTGTGTGTGCGTGTGTTTCCATGAGCTTTGACACCGAGTTAACAGTAGTTTACAGCTTAATCAGTCTGCGTAACAGAATGCATATTTATCACAGGGTAAATTCATGCCCAGAGAATCAGACCCAAACCCATATATCACCATCGAGACACACACACACACACACACACACACACACACACACACACACACACACACAGAGACAGACATTAACATCCACATTCACACTTAAAATCCACATTTCATTAAAAGGGCAGATCTAGGCATCCCAAGATTAAAAACAACGTGTGTTTTTACAGGTCCATAAATCAAGCGGTGGACGGGAGGGAATCATTTGAAACGTTAGCAGTGGATTCTGCTAGTGGCCCCATGTGACTGATGCAGAGCAGTGATTCTCTGATACACTTTGTTATTAGTTGAATTCTCCTCTGCCCCATATCAACAGTAATCTGGACGCATATGTTGGCTGGTGGAGTATGCCCCATGATGTGCTCATTATTTAGAATAATATCTAATTATTATATGATCACAATATGATTTCACAGAAGCGCTCTCTACTATATTATTACAATATATTATTAGTATATATTATAGGTCAATTATTATTATTATTATTATTATTATTATTATTATTATTAATAGTATTAATAACAATAATAATAATAATAATAATAATAGATACTCCAATTTTGATTTAGATTTTTCTCAGCCTAACTTGTAAGTCGCTTTGGATAACAACGTCTGCTAAATGTAAATGTGAATATATGATTGTATGATAATACATAGTAAGGCCAGACTGTAATATAGTCTATACTTCCCTAATCTAGTCAACTACAGCACAGATATATTTAGAGGTGAATTGATGTTGTTGAATATTTCCATACATATTTCACGAGAATAGCCATGACCCTATGGACGTACGTATTATGCGGTAAGATGAGCTGCTATGGGGCTGTTGGGTGAAGGATTTGGTAATGTCAGGGGTTGACTTTCCTCGTCTTGTTGTTGGAGAGAGTAGGACAATAGTCAACGTGTTTATCTCTCAGTAGTTTGTGTAGATTTCATAACAGAATAATAACATATACTACTAACACACATCCATACTCGCTACACTGCTTAATATGATACAGAATAATAACATATACTACTAACACACATCCATACTCGCTACACTGCTTAATATGAGACAGAATAATAACATATACTACTAACACACATCCATACTCGCTACACTGCTTAATATGAGACAGAATAATAACATATACTACTAACACACATCCATACTCGCTACACTGCTTAATATGATCTCAGGGTTATTCCTGCATAGTGGAATCTTTGGCACCCCCCCAAAGAGGTTTTAGCCAGCGCCAAAGGAAAATCACCAGTGCCAAAATGATAACAATTGAGAATAAAAATAGCAATTCAAGTCCTCTCAGAATGTGTTTAATAGCAATTTATCAAACAGCTGTTGTACAAGCAGAACATAAACTTAAATACGACGTCTTTGACTTCCAGCCGTCAACTCCCCTCTCATCCACAGCCGCTATATTCTACACATGCGGCACTGGATAAGCCAGCTAAGCTGCGTTGTCTTGACTGGGCCTGAACGCTCCGCGGTGAAGCTAGCGCTAACGGGAGAGAGCACTTCCTGTGATTTGTCATAAAATAAAAGCTGTTTTACTTCTGGTAAAAACGCTGCATTATAACCGCAGTTTACTTTTTGCGCCATGTCCTGCCTCCTGCACTCCTCGCCTAAACCAAATGGAGTATTTCTAGTAATAATACTAATATAAATAATAAAAACACGTCTGACACGACAATCTCCTGTTGTTTGCTACATGTGTGAAAGGGCGACTCCGGTAGGAGTTCACATGTGAATGAGGAGGGTAAAATGCTCTGAAGCAGGATGGGACCTCTGCAATTGACTGGTCCTTCCAATGTTGTAATAGTTATTTTTTGTAACCAGTTTTGTTAATGGGTTTTCATTTACTCAAGATTTTTGTTTATCATCAAATGGTCAGAAATAACAAGAAAATGCATAGATTTCTGTCAAATAAGGGAACACAGACTCATTGTCTTTACTGTACGTGGACCGATATTTACGCAGAGATTAACTTTTATCTGGAATATGGGTGGAAATATGATGTGTGTTAAATATTACATATTACATAATACATATTACAGGCTACACTGAGAGCTGCAAGCTTCCTGACTTGTGACCAGTCCCTGTGTGTGTGTGTGTGTGTGTGTGTGTGTGTGTGTGTGTGTGTGTGTGTGTGTGTGTGTGTGTGTGTGTGTGTGTGTGTGTGTGTGTGTGTGTGTGTGTGCATGTGCACACCTTGTCTGTAATATATAATATATTTTAGTTTGCTTTTCATTGAAATTGACTGAAGTTGGGTTAGCTAATGCTGGAACTAAACTGTGGCCCCTCCTTCAAAATGGCGGACAGGAAGGAAGTCTACTT
>OOFB01000135.1:13480-26180 GCA_900323305.1 Trachyrincus murrayi
TGTAAATGCTTGTGTGAGTGTGTGTGTGTGTGTGTGCGTACATGATGCTTGTGTGAGTGTGTGTGTGTGTGTGTGTGTGTGTGTGTGCGTACATGCTTGTGTGAGTGTGTGTGTGTGTGTGCGTACATGCGTGTGCTTGTGTACATACATGCGTGTGTATGCGTACGTGCATACACACGTGTGTGTGCCTTAATTATTTTGTCTTAATTGGTCCCACCTGCTCGTCCTGAAGAGGTCTTTTCCTCCCGGAGAAGGAAGCCGTAGCCCTGGGGCCCCGGGGACAGGGGGAGGCTCCTGGCCCGGTGGGGCAGGTTATAGGGAACTGCCATGGCAGGGAGGATGGGCATCTTCTGCTGCATGTACTTCTTCTCAGTCTCGCTGTCCACCACCAAGATGGTGATGTAATCACCACATTTTTTAACCTGCGGGTCCCAACAAAATAGTTAGTTAATGCAGTAATAAGCATTAACCAACAGTTAATTAACAGTCAACTAATGGTCTAGTAATCATTTACTCATGGTGTTCATGTTTACTAATGGTGTTCATGTTAACTAAGGTATTCATTCATACATTATGTAATAGGGTTAGGGTTAACCCACTAACCCACTAACCCTAACCCTAACCCCTATGCTAATACTCTATAATAATGCGTATTACTGCATTAACTAATGTTAATTCATGGTTAATTCATTATTGTGAGTAATTATAAGTGTTACCAAATTGTTTCATTCTGCGTAAAACATTTTTCAAACTGAGTATATATCTTTCCGCAGACGGGAGTCTCACCATCCTGGCGAGGGCAGAGTGGGTGAGATCGGACACCGCCGCCCCGTTCATCCACACCAGGCGGTCTCCCCGGCAGACCCCCGCCCTCTCAGCCGCCCCCCCAAACACCAGGCACACAGAGAATCTGCCCTTCTCTCCTACCCGGGGGGGGGGAAGGGAGACAGAGACGTGAGGAGAGTCATCAACGTAGCCTTGATCAGTTCCAGAGATTTTGAATTTTTTTTGGCCTTGGCCTTTGGCCTTGGACATTTAGAAGACGCTTTTATCCGAAGCAACTTATAGGAAATGCTCTTCTTCTTCGGTACATGTCGTTAAGAAGCAGCTATAGGGGTTAGCGGTAGGGGAGGTTAGCAACTGTAGCGAGGTAGAGTGCGGAGATTGGGTTTCGAACCCTGAACCTTTTGGCTTGGAGTCAACCACCCTAACCACTAGAACCACTAGACTATCATATACAAAACAATACTTGAATCCAAAAGTGCATGGGTATTAGGTGCTTGTATGGACGATAGTTATTATAGTTATGAACCACTGGTACCTTCCACGGGGATGAAGCTGACTCCCAGGCCAGAGTGAGAGTGGTTCCTGGTCACATGGCACAGCCTGGGTGGTTTGCAGCCCTCCATCTCATGTGACTTCACCAAGGCCAGGAGGTCATGACCCTGGGCTTCGGCCCGCTCGTACCCCTCCCCGTCCAGCACTAACACACACAGCTGGTTCCCACTGATCCTGATCCTCCGGGCCACCTTTTAGATAAGATCAAATAAGACAAGAATTGATATCTACTTTATTAATCCCAGACAGGATATTAATCCCAGTCACAGGACAGAAGGCCGAATACAAATTAGTGAGATATACAAAAAAATTGAATGAATAAATATATATATATATAAATATAAATATATATTATTTTTTACATCCCTCAGTGTCAGCGAGGGGTCACATGGGCGACAAGCAAGGCCACCTGACTCACCTCGGGTTGAGGGATGTCGCCCACGAAGCGCCCATTGACCGCCAGGATCCGGTCGCCGTCCCGAAGGCCGGCACGCTCCGCCACCCCCCGCGACTTCAACTTCCGAACCAGGTGACCCTGGGAGCCCCTCTCCGTGTGCAGGTTGAACCCGTACACCTCGCCCTCGTCACGCCTGAGAACGCACAGCCGCGGCGTGGGCCGGGAGACGTGTTCTGGGGGAAGAGGAGGGAGGGGAGGGGAGATGGGGAGATGGGTGCAAGGGCGTCACTTTGCGTTGACAAGTGGTGAGGACATGACGGCTCAGATGAAAAAAAAAAAACGGTCAGAGTACAAAATTACGGGGAGAGAAAAGTTGCATAACATGCATTAAAATGGCACATTTTGGAGTCATTTTAGAATCAGTAGGCTAGCATAATTTTTAAAGGCTAGCATAATTTTTTAACAATTTATGCTTTTAAAAAGTGACGGGGACAAAATCGGCCATTTCAAAAAGTGGTGGGGCCACGTCCCCAGCGTCCCCGGTGAAAATGACCCCTATGGATTGGTGGGGGCGTCATGTTTTCAATACTTTATTTGTCCCCCATGGGGCAAGTTAAACCTGCACTCTGTACGTTTTCCCATTAGCTAACCTTGAGTTGGCTTGAGGTGTAGCTACAGTTATAGCTACGTCATTTTCAGACAAACAGTTAAGTAGAATTCCCCGCGATGCGGCGTTGGTGGCATTTATAGTCGCCGATTGGCCGTAACATTGGTGCACACGCGCAGTGGACACACACAGGTGCGCGACACGCGATACATCGCCATATGACCCGCCGTATGACCCGCAAGGCGCCAGGGCAGCGATGAGCTCACTTTTGGATCGTGCCAGGTGGCGCAGTTTTTGCACACGCCGACTATAAATGAGGTTTTACTGTCGTCTGGGATTTCCCCACGGTTGGGAGAAACCTGCAGTTACATAGTGCAGCTTTAAGCTTTATGTTTGATGAGCAAAAGGCACCTTTGTTGTACTTTTGGTGTACTGGTGACATATTGTATGGACAGGTGGGGGATGATGATGTGTAGGCCTACCTGGATCTTCTGTGGTGACCATCATTGGGTTGTCGATTCCTTCTCGGGGGTTAAATGTGAATTTGCTGTATTGACGAGTTAGATTTGTTTTAGTAACAAAGTCATTTTAGTCAAAAGTCAACACACCAAGTAGTCTTGCATTGTAACAAATATTTAGTATTTCTTTCGAAAGACATTTTGACATAAACCAAGACAAATTCAACCACATGATAAATATTTGCGTAATATTCTCTAGGCCAAATGTTGTAATCTTATATTATAGATTATATATATGAGGTAGGTAGATATTAACTTTACCATCATATTCCTTGGAAAGGTGTATCAAAACAACCTATTATCACTATGTCACTTGGTCTTATCTCAGGCCAAAAGTCTTGTGTTTTTATGAGCACGTTCCAAAAGTCAGCATACTAAACAATTCACTATGACACATTAGACATCACTATTCCTTTCCAAACAACTGTGAGTATAGCTTTTAGGGCAAATACTGTTTAAATATATTTTTTACATAATAACTACAAGATGTCCATATATTTGTGTCTTTTAAAAGACGAATGAAAAGATCAACTTACTCCGTTAACCCTTTCAGCTCCACCAAACCTATTCAAAAACAAACGTCAGAAACATAAAAATCTTGAAATAACTCGGACCAGTTAGGCCTACCGATACCTTAAATAGTACACTTGCTTAATGAATCCCAAATCACGTATCTCATACGTTCCCAGTGTGTGCAGTAACACACCTCACCTACCGACTTTCATTATGTCACCCTGTCAATCACAGCTGTTAGTTCAGTCAAACTTACAGCTTTAAGAACCTCTGTGGGGGTCCGTCCACAAAAGACTTTTGCACGAAGAAGTTAATGGTTGTCATCTGTTGAAGCATTAGGGCACTCGGCTCTCTGCGTGTGAGTGTGAGTCTGTGACTGTGTGTGTGTGTGTGTGTGAGTGTGTGAGGCTGGTGTAGGAGCTGTAGATAACACATCTGCTGACTATGGCACTTGGTGCGGGCGTCATAAAGCAGAACCTGAACAACACGTGACATGTCTGGCTGCTGGACTGCCCCCTGCCATGGAGAAAGTCTTGAAGAAGTAATTGCTGCTTATTAGACATACATAGATGTTTTACAGCACCATGACATGACAGCAACATGATTTACAAGGTGGAAGAAAATCTTTAAAATATATATATTCTTGGCAAACTCGGCCACTTCCTATGAGTAAATGCCTTGGAGGTATTTCCCAAAGACTAATGAATATTCTATTTTTATTCATCGTCATTATCATGTGTATTATTCATTTCTCTGCGTGAGACACTTGCTGCCACTTCGGTATACCATTAACATGCAATTGTCGGTGACCCAAACAGTGAGTTTCAACCATAGAAACACAACATAGTAGCCCTCAGCTCTCGCATCAGATGCAATGGTGTCTTTTTGCAGTAAAGTGGCTGAGTGGCCACCGATCACATCTTGTTACGTATCAGGCTGTTTGCTGCTGCTGCTAATGGCTTACTGTTTGCTTTTAGTCCTCCATAAACCCTGTTTCCTGCTCTAAAAAACAGTTGTCCTTGCGGACACATGCATGTACGCACGTACGCACGCACACACGCACACACACACACACACACACACACACACACACACACACACACACACACACACACACTCAAGATATATTTTCCACTGAAATTGTGTTTGGAGTGTTTTGAATGTGAAGAGTGTCTCTCTTATTTAGTCGGTGTAATGTGGAATGTTTTCTTCTATTAATCAATGCTACTTTCAAATATCTTTGTCTTCTTTTATGATGTGTTGTCTCTTCTAAAGACAATTAGCCATTTCAAAAATCAATCAAATTCAGCGTGCATCAGTCGAATTCAACAATGAGAACACATGAGAGATAAAAATGAGCAAACACAACAATGGAAAACTGAAGAACAGCTAGAACACAGTAGTACCTGTCGTTTGCCTCATGTTGAAGTCTCTCTCTTGCCACGCAGGTCCCTGGAAATAAAGAAAATACAAAAAGATGGAAGTACAGTACTTCCCCGGGGTGGGCAGTGGTCAACCGGGGCTGGTCGCCCTACTCCTCCTACCCCTCCTACTCCTCCTACACCTCCTACCCCTCAGCTAGGCGGTTGGGTGCTTGATCCATCTCTTAACCCCTGGACCTCCACCACCTACCTAACCTCACGACAGGCATGTTAGCCTTGTGTTGCATTGTCACCCCATAACAATGATATATCCATATATTTACTTGTGTTCCATTTGTTTACTAAAATCCATTAATTATGCAAAAGGACAGGCAAGACAGAATTGATTAAGATAAGACGGTACTTTATTGATCCCAGACGGGAAATCGTGGAAAGGATGGAATGAAGATCGGATGCATTGCAGCATTAGTACTTTTCCTGTTTCCATGGCCATCATATGATTCATGTTTAACAGGAGTTGAACACCACAGAACTGCTAAAAATAATACTAAAGTAATTTAAAGTGACTCATTGGAAAAGTTTAGCTGCTTGGTATAAATGTATATAAATATATAAATGTAGTGCTATTAATATTTGGTGTTACTGATGAGGAAGAAGAATGGAATGAGACACCAGTCAGAGAATCCATGCTAAAGACTGAAGTTATATTTTTAGGAAGCTGTGCAGTGCCGTGTGTGGGATGGATTAGGTTATTAAACACATACTCTTGTAGACGGTAAATGACTGTCATGTTTGATGTTGCTTGGTACTGGACGAATGATATGTTTGTAACACAAATTCCCTACCAGAAATATTTGAAAGCAGAAGATTTTTGGGTGCTTGAATATAGAAAACATTAGGCCTACTTGTTGTCTCTTTTCTGATATAAAAGGACGATCATTAATAGCATTATTAGTATTAAGTATTCCTATTATCAGTATTACTAGACTATCGTTGATGCTGTGAATGGCTGCCTCTGCCTCTTGTCGTGTTTTTAATATAATATTAGCATTTTCTGATTCTGATCATTATTATTAGTAGTACTATTGTTATTAGCGGATGTTCCCACAAATGGTCGTAGTATGAGCAGGGGGAAAAAAGGTTATAAACTGTTATCTTTATTATAATCCTTTTAACAGCGTTCAGTACACAGAACTTGCATTGTTTGAGTTTAGGAACCACTGACAAACAGAAATTGACAAACAACTTAAGGTTAACAACTGACCTGTTTGGTGTGAAACAGCCTGCTAGTCGATCAAAACACATTGTCTATCACATACTGAAAGGTCTTATATAGGGACGTCGTTACTCGTTACTAAGTCGACGTTGAGTAAAACAACAAAGCACAAAACATATCAAAATACAGCAGTGCAGCAACAGCTGTATTTAAAGCTGTATTTAAAGCTGTTTGATTTTCAGAAGAAGGGAAAAATAGCAATCACCATTGTTTTAAAAGTGTGTGAAACTAATGGAATACTAATGAATACTAATGGGTGATGAGCGGGGTACCATGCAGTATTTAGAGAAGGGTGAATACCCTGTGTTGGTCCTTTCACCATCAGAACTCGGATGGATTGGGGCGGGGGGGGGGGTTACATTTTGGTTGGGTTCTATGAAACATAACTACCATGTAGCAAACCATGTATTCATTCCTATCATTTCATTGGTCTACCCTCTTTCCACAATACAGAACACAGGCCTTTTCCTTTTCCCTGACCCTGACTAGCACAGAAGAGAAGGCCCTCAGTCGAACCAGTCACTTTGCTCTCCCTCGTCACCGGCCACACTGCGACATGTTTAAATGAAACAATAACAGGCGAGTCCCGTTTTGGTCCTCCTGGAATCGTCCAGGCCTCGCTCTGGGTCTGTTTGTTTTTGTTATAGGTTTCAATGACAGGGAACAGCAGCAACACAGTGACAGTAAAACTCAAAACAACGTCAACGTTGGTGACACGAAGGTGTGTGCGCGAGGACTCGTCAGCCACGCGGTGATAGATCAAACTATTGCTCTTCGTGACGGCTGGAGCTCTGCCCCTCAGCAGCTGCCGTTGGTTGGCTCTAAAGACGGCCGGACGAGGTTGGGGGCGCGGGCCGTATTATTACGAATCATATCATCCTATTTGCTCTTCAAAGGACGCTTTCACGTCGCTGTAATATCAGGGTAAATACAGGTGTAGCTGCTAATATTAATACAAATATTGAAGAAAAAAAATCAGGTAGGGGGTCTCGCTTAAAGGCATCTTGCACATGAGATGCAGGTAGGATCAAGGATACAGGTAGATTGGGGACATGAGGGTTCGAACCCAGAACCTTCCGGCTGGGAGTCAAACACCCTAACCGCTACTCGGCTATCCTGCTGCCTGCTCATTAGAAGCTTCTATAGGGAAACAGCATTGGTCAACATATAATAATAATACTAATAATAATAACAACAACAATAATAACAATAATAACAATAATAATGTATTATTATTATTATTATTATCATTATCATTATCATTATCATTATCATCATTATTATTATTATTATTATTATAATACTTGTTATTTATATCGCACCTTTCATTGTCAGGGACAATCTCAAGGTGCTTAACAGTGCATTAAAAACAATTGGACGATAAAACAGACAGCAGTAATGTATGTATTCCACTTGTGTGTGCTGGTGCTCATGTGCACACAGGTACCACATGTGTGATGTCATATTAACATAATTACTGCTAGTAGCCACACGTGTGTTTACAGTGCTATGACAGCTCAGTGGACCAGGTCCGTCGCTACCTGAATACGCGTACATGCTACATACAGTAAGTTAGCGGTACAATTCGTCTCTACCTTGTTTGCCACATGAAAATCCTCTACAAAATCACTTCACTTATCATCTTTTTTTTTTTCCGCCATGTCAATAAACCACATGATTTTGAACTGAAAAATGTTCAGCAAAATTTGATTATTCTCTGTAGTTTTTGCCAAAAAAGCTTCAGATTTGGATGAGGGAAGAAAATCATGATGCTATGCTCAGAAATGTAATTTTCCATAAATTTCATTCCTAAATTGATCATGCAACATTCAGTTGCGGTTTCCCCATATACTTTCAAGCAGCACTCATTATATTGATATAGAAAAATAAATTAAATACAAATAAATACAAATAATAACCATACACTGAAAAGTGCAAATGTACATTTCTTTACAGCATAACATATTCACTGTACAATCATTGAGTATATGCTTTTTCTATTGTATGCATTATAATAAGGATTACTTAGTAGTATAGAGTAAGAAATATTTCATAGCAAGTTTATTGGAAAATAATATTAGCTTTGCCCGGTAATGGCATGTACTTTCATACATGTCAAGTGTAATTGATTGTGTATGGTGTAATTTGGTTGTGTGTGTGTGTGTGTGTGTGTGTGTGTGTGTGTGTGTGTGTGTGTGTGTGTGTGTGTGTGTGTGTGTGTGTGTGTGTGTGTGTGTGTGTGTGTGTGTGTGTGTGTGTGTGTGTGTGCGTGTGTGTGTGTCTACTCAAGTGTGTTTGGGCATTTTCTATTTACATCATCTGTATGTGCAAAACAAAAAAGGAGCATCGAAGCAGAAGAACCCATTCTAATTCAGAGCACACACTCAAGTTTCAAGTATCTAGCATTGGTTTTTGACAACACTCATCAGTCAGACGTGGACAAAGCGGATAAAAAGCAGGACGTTTCACTGTCCACAGCTCTCGAGAGCGCGAAAGGAGCGAGTCCACATTTTTTTTGGTGTCAAAATCGGAAAAAACACCATTTTACACAAACGACAACATGTTAGCGTTGGCTATTGCACTTTAGCTTGACCCACATTCACTGCATGTGTCGAGGATGAGGCGGCTTGGCCCCGTGTGGAACAAGCCTGGGTTTCTTTTGTTTACTTCCTCTTCCAGACATTCAGATGTGAATTAAAAAGTGAAAAGGGCCGTATTCAGGGTCAAGTCACTTGTAGGCTGTGTTAAAAACAAAGATACATCTGCCCTCTTCATTCAAGATACACTGCTGTATTGAAGCTCGACATTTTCAAGGGCACTTCATCCATATCTAAATAACATCCACGTTTATTAATTTTTTTTATCACGACGACACACACGGAAAAGTCTATGTCCGCTCACCATCCCCGTTTTTTTTTTGTTAATGTCCTCTGCAGACGAAAAACATGGCGCGGCTATCGAGAAGTCTGTCGACGTCATCGATAGACTGACATCACCGAGCTTGCGTTGTGACTGCGCTGCCATGGTTACCAGCTGCAGTTCAGCGTTACCTCGATACTTTTGTGCCGGGCCATGCCATGGTCTCACTTTACCATTGTTGTCCCGATGTCCCCAAGTGGTAACAGTGGCTCATCCACTGGGGCAGGTCCTTGTGGGGCTTTTCAGCAGAAGGTGGTCCCGGGTGCGGCCATGCGGGAGATGGAAAGGGGAAGTCACGGTCCTCTGGACTCCAAGGAGGATTATTGCGTCTCTTCCCCGGGCCGTGGCTTGAGCTTCCATCGTCCCCAAAGCATCGCCTCACCATTAAGTAAACATGCTTTCTGGTCTGGCGGGGTGCATTTATCGTTGCGGCCCACGTATAGTGCGTTAACACAGTATTCGTGGAGAGCTACTGGCCGGTACTTGAAATACATGAAATACTCTCAACAAAAGTACTTTCACCTGGAGGGAAAACAAAGTGGTGGACGTAAGAGGATACAAACGAGACTCCTTATATCTTGTTGGTGTATTTGTCTGGGTTCAAATCATCTTGACCAAAGATAAAAACCTACTAGCACTAGTGTCTACCCCTCTAACATACTGCACTCCTACCAGTGAATTATGAATTATACACGTTGAGTAATGCTGCAGCATTTATTTTAGATAGTTGTCCTTATGTCAGGGTGTGTGTGTGTGTGTGTGTCTGTCTGTCTGTGCAAGCCTGCATGTATTTATGTGTGTGTTTCTGTGTACGTGTGTACATGTATGTATGTATATGTGTGTGTGTGTGTGTGTGTGTGTGTGTGTGTGTGTACACGTGTGTGTGTGTGTGTGTGTGTGTGTGTGTCTGTGCTTGTGAGTATGCATGTATGTGTGTGTGTGTACTTCAAGTCTGAGATCAGAAATAAGACTATATATATATATATTTGTTTACTACCTCATCTGTCAATGAAATGGTATATAGATGGTTTGAAATCCATGTGCGGTCAACGTTGGACCGCTGACCGAACCCATGTGCGTGTTAGCGCTCTGACTTGACCTTGTAGCGCAGGACCAGGTAGGTGGCCAGTCTAAGGAGCACAAAGAACACGCCCAGGACCATGAAGTCCACGTAGAGCTTGGCGTCCTCCACGTCCAGAAGCTGCAGCACCTCCTCGGGTTTCTGGAACTTACACGCTGTCTCCGGGCACGCCAGCTCCGAGCGGTTCATCCCGTAGATGGACAGAATGAGCCCTTCGAATCCGTACCTGCCCGGGCAAACAATCATACCGATGTAGTACAAATACAGCAGAACTGCTAGAAAAAGGATTCTGAATCTGCAGTGGACTGTTCACCGTCCTTCATTATTCATCGGTGGAATCACGAGAAAAAGTCAAAACTACTAAAAATACGTTTCGAAGATCGATGCATTTTTGGAATCGCTGGTAGCTGTTAGCATCCGCAGTTGGTTTAGTTATAGCTGTAGCTAAACGAACCTGACGTAGGACACGTAGGAGCTCCACTGCAGGTACTTGGGAATAGTGTCGAAATTCACAAAGAAGCCCGAGAAGAGGAGGACGGGTATGGCCGTGACCGGGCCCACGAACGTAGCCACCTGTGATGTAAATCAGGTTCATCTACTCAACAGACTAAAATCAACAAGCTAAAAAAAGGGTTATGGTCAGAAGGGTTAAAAAAAATTAACTGTGGGAGAAACACCAATTGAAACAGATTTAAATTAAATGAAATGAACGAGTAAATCAATTGAAATCTGTTTAGTTCATTTGTGAAGCAACTTTTTTTATCTCATCGTGTAACGCAATGTGTACGTAATAGCATAACGGTTATGTAAATAGTAATAATGTGCAATCTGCAATGTAATGTGAACTAACAATAATAAGAATAACGGTACTTTATTTCTCGAGCGTATGCATGGCGGTGTACCTGCAGGGAGGTGGATGCGGCCCCTATGAGCAGGCCAAGGGACTGGGCTACAAGGGCTGTGCAGGTGGACAGAGCCATGAAGAGGAGATACCTCACAGCCTCTGGGGGCTGCTCTGTCATCCAGTACACGATACTGCAGTACATCATGGGACAAACGACCTAGCGCAAAAGAGAGTCGCCGTTAATTACCTTCGCTTTGTTTTGTGTCGTGCAGCTAGAGGGTTTCATTCTGTGCGACGTCCTTGTAAGAGTTACCTGGAAGGGTATGTCCGCCATGGTCTTCGCGAGGTAATATGCTTTCAGACTGTACCAGTAGTTGTGGTGTTCCCGCAGGAACACGGACATCTCCAGAGGAACTGAAGGAAAGGGCAGAAGCAGAAAGACAAAGACGTGAAGGAGCTTCCGACGGAAGCAGAAGAACATTTTTCGCCGTTTACATTTAGTCGTTTAGCAGACGCCTTCCAAACCACCTTGCGACTTACGAGTGAGGCTGAAGCAAATTGGAGGAGCTCCAAAAAAAAGTGGAAATGCTGCACAAGCTAGTTTATAAAAACAACCGGGTGCAGAGTGCAGAGTGGCTCTACTCAGAGACGCAAGGTCGGCGATAATAATGATAATAATAACAATGATTATGATTATAATGCTTTTATAGTAGTGGTAGAGTGGATATCATATATCAGAGTGCTATAAGGGTAACGTTGAGTGAAGCCGGGTCTCTTACAGGTCAGGATGGTGGGCATGAGGGCGGCGAACATGAGGAAGAGCATGGAGAAGAAGAGGAAGCTGGTGTTGTTTAAAACCTTGCTGGCGTCGTTGCCGATCTTCAGGTAGAGCAGGCCGATCAGCACGCCCACAAATATGTGGGACATGACCCGCAGGTGGGTCAATACCTTGGGGAGACACAAGCACGGCCAGGGGTCAAGGCAACGCCGGTGGTCGCAGATAAAGCCATATTGGTCTAGTCGAGTATATTAGTTTAACCACAGTTACGATCTCGAATCATCTAAAGGACAAGGAAAACTCATCCTTCAAGGGATGGGGATTGGCCAGAGGGGCACTTCAGCCAATGAGGGCAAAGGGGCAGGGGCAGTATATGTGCTGTCATGGGTAAACCAGTAATATGATCCTGGCATACCACATCTCTGTATATCATGATGAAGGTTCTTTTAAACAGGATGCAGAACTGCGTGAAGGTACTGGTGGTGAAGCTGTGCTTCTCCATGGTTCCCCGGTCCTGTGGATCACATAGACAGCACAACTATCATAACCGTGTGTGTGTGTGTGTGTGTGTGTAACTCACGTTTTGACACTGCGAGTGGCAGGATGAGTCGCTCTCGTCGCTAGAGTTCTTCTTGCCCTCGTCGGAGCAGAGTCCTCCCTGGACCGCATCGAACAGCACCGGGTTCAGGTCCCCGTACTCCCCCGACGCCACCTCGATGACTGGGACACACCGGGAGAGTCACATGACGTCAGACCCACGCCGGTTAGACCGGACACAGACATGTGATGGCTCACATGCATATCCTGAATCCCATGTTTGATTGGTAGTGAAATGTAGCAATATGCCTCCCTCAAACACATTCACTTATTATATAATCACTTTCTAAACTAAACTATCTAATCTAATCTAATCTAGCCTAATCTAATCTAATCTAATCTAATCCTAATCCTAATCTAACCTAGCCAAGCCGAGCCTAGCCTAGCCTAGCCTAGCCTAATTGAATCTAATCAAATCTAATCCAGCCTGATCTAATGTAATCTAATCTA
>OOFB01000138.1:17224-30174 GCA_900323305.1 Trachyrincus murrayi
CCCAAATCAGTTTGGAACGTTGATTGATGCGTGAAACTAGATGCTTATTTAACACGGTTAAATGGCACTCCTGTTCTAGTTTGTCAATACAGCACTGTGTGTGTGTGTGTGTGTGTGTGTGTGTGTGTGTGTGCGCGCGTGCGTGTGTGTGAGAGAGAATGCCGTGTGGAGTGCAAGAGGGCACGATTGCATTTAAAGACTCAAAGCGAATGTGTGCATGTATTAATGTGTGTGTGTGTGTCCCTCTCTCACATGATTCTCTAGGTCTCGCAGCACACCTTTCTGTGAAATTATTTGGTAAATATGGAATGGGGCCCCTAGGCCTAGCCACAGAGGCCGGGGCCCCTCTTCAGGAGTGGATAATTGACTCCTTTCCCTCCTTGATAATTCATTGCTTGCATATGCCAGCTAATACATCAGCCAGAAGAGCCCTGCTCCTCAGGTCCCCTGACACCTCCCACACACACATTAAGACACACACACGCGTGCAAGTGCGCACACACACACACACACACACACATAGGCACACCCACACGGCCACATGCACACACACACGCGCACATACACACACACACACACACACACACACACACACACACACAGCACCAAACACCCACTGTGGAGGGGCCACAGAAGAAAAGGGAAGAAGAAGCGAATGACAAATGGTTGTGGTTCTAGATCTGTGAATGAATTATGTCTTCTAAATACCTTGAGCAGAGCCGGCTGTCAGCCAGCCACTATACTCATCTGGGACAACATATGACCGGCTACACATGAAAAAAGAGAGGGTAGAGAATGAGGAGAGAAATTAATAGAGTGTATAAAGTAATGATGTCTGATTCAGCTTCGGTGGACATTAATGCATTTATCACTCGACTGTAATACCCACCTCTCTTCTTTTCTACACAACCCCTCCCATTGAAATAGATTAGGATTACTATCATGGTAGAGATAGTGTTTGTTTTACAATAGCTAAGTCAGCACTGGCGGCAGTCATTAGGAATTATATGTTAGCCTTCTATGACGAGGGAGGGATGTTATGAATTGCCCCTCACTTTAAAAATGGTGGTAGGATGGTGAATCCCTATTGTTCTCCATAATAGAGGTGGTACAGAAGGCAGTACTGGTAAACTTCACACTTTCAATGATAAACGATTTATACCAAAATGCAAGGTGCAATATCATCTCAGGATAGGTCTAGAAGTTGGGGTTTTGTAAAAACAAAACAAAAAAAACAATGGGTCACTCACCTGCATGATGGGTATTTTCAAAGATGGGGTCACAAAGACACTGTCACCTTGCTATTGTTCTGTCTTCGTGTTATCTTGGAATACGGTAGATTTCCTTTGGGAAATGTCATTTTACGGCTGCTGGAAGGCACCCTGGCAGGGCTTCAGGGCCACAGGAGGATACAAGCACCCCCACACACACACACACACATCGCCCCCATCTGAAACTGAGCAAACTAGATCAGGCCCAAGGACACCAAAGTTAAAATGATGTCTTAGTTCTTTATTTACATTTTTAAGTTGTTTTTGCATCCAAGAGTTGAAAATATGAATTACAAATACAAATGTGTATTCTTATAATATATACCGAATTCTATCTTATAGGGTAATAGGGTTAGTTATAGGGTCAGTAATAGGGTTAGTTATAGGGTCAGAAATAGGGTTAGGGTCAGTAATAGGGTTAGTTAGAGGGTCAGCAATAGGATTAGTTATAGGGTCAGTAATAGGGTTAGTTATAGGGTCAGTAATAGGGTTAGGGTCAGTAATAGGGTTAGTTATAGGGTCAGTAATAGGGTTAGTTATAGGGTCAGTAATAGGGTTAGGGTCAGTAATAGGGTTAGTTATAGGGTCAGTAATAGGGTTACGGTCAGTAATAAAAAAAAATACATTTATTGAGATGATGTTTTTTTGCCAGATAATTGTTTTGAAGTTTGTTTCCAAAACGAATATTGTATTGACAGCCTAAAGAACAAATTAAATGTAAAAATAAACATACTGGCTAGATCGTCTGTGGTGTCAGGTGATATCTGGGCAGTTTGGTTTTATCCATAGTGGTACATGGTCTGAAGAACCCCTGTTAAAGACACTTACACCAAGATAAACTTGTGATATTATGTATTTGTATATCTGTTAAAGACACTTACACCAAGATAAACTTGTGATATTATGTATTTGTATATCTGTTAAAGACACTTACACCAAGATAAACTTGTGATATTATGTATTTGTATATCTGTTAAAGACACTTACACCAAGATAAACTTGTGATATTATGTATTTGTATATCTGTTAAAGACACTTACACCAAGATAAACCTGTGATATTATGTATTTGTATATCTGTGTGTATACGCCCTCAAACAACGAGACAAACAAAGGGCAAAACCTATTTTTTAAAAGGAAGTCTATTATATATGCTTTACTTCCATTGAAATAAATATAAAGTAAAACAGTCTAATACAGTCTATTGTATACATCGAAAGCCTAAGTAAGGCAAGGTAGGCTACATAAACAACACAATTATTTGACCTAATGAAAAAAGCTAACAGATGGTGGAGACTGGATGGTGATTTGTGTGAATGGCGGTAGCTCCCTCTAGTGGCAAAGAATTAGGCTACATAACATGTAAAACAACGCAAAAAACGAAATGTTTCTAAAGCCATTTGTTTCCATTAACATTAGACACACACATGTATAACTATAATATGTGTATAGCCATAGTAATTGAGTCTCTGTCTGAAACTAATGAAATGGTCATCATGATAAAGACAGGTGTTCAGCTCCTCATGTGGCTGGAGAAAGTGCTCGCTTGCTCTAAACAGACAAACTGAAAGCAGCTCGTCTTACTGTAGGTCCTGACCCTCTAAACCTGTCCCCAGTGTGAAGGACATTCTCTCTGTGTGGACCCCCAGCAACCCTGCTGCTACAAGAGTCCTCATGAAGAGGGTTCCTGGCCAGAGCAGCTTATCTAATTAAATATGATTTATTCTTATTAAAGAACTAAGATTATAGAGATAATAGAACTCGCTCAGATGACAAGCGTAAAAGATCATCATCATCATCATCATAATCATCAATTTAAAAAGCTCGGGTTAGTGTTTAGCAGCTTCTGTCGTGTTTTCTCTAGTGATTGTGTGTGTGTGTGTGTGTGTGCGCATATGTGTGTGTGTGTGTGTGTGTGTGTGTGTGTGTGTGTGTGCACACGCGCGTGTGTGTGTGTGTGTGTGTGCGCGCGTGTGTGTGCGCGCATACGTGTGTGTGTGTGTGTGTGTGCGCATATGTGTGTGTGTGTGTGTGTATGGAGAGGGGGAGGGGGGGTAGTGTAATGATGGATAAACAGCAGTGATCCAGCCCTGGCCAGCAGATGCTTGTTCTGATGCCCAGGGAAAGGGCAACATGCTGGGGGAGGGAGGGGATGTAGGGGGTGTAGGGGGGGGGGGTGGAGGGAGTGTTTGCACTGCCACCGGCACATCTCTGATAAGACAGGATCCTCTTTGCATCCAGTGCGTCCAGCCCTATCTCCCCCGTGCCGGATACTACATCTGCCGTGTGTTTTACCCCATGGTTTTACCACCACTGCTTGCTCCCTGTTGTTTAGGCACGCTATGTTTCTTTTTTAGGGTTATGGGTTTCTTTTGACGTTTAAAACGTAAAGATTGAGTTTGATCGGGGGAAACAGAAAACATGTACACCCACACAAACATAGCGTATTATTGTATTTTCTTTAAACAATGATGAGTGTTTTTGGAATAGTAGGCCTATTGTTTTCTAATGTAAACATATGTTACTATGTAATAAAGATTGGAGATGTAATTACATGAATTCAACATATCTGTTCTGAACTGAAAAACATACAGCATAAAGGTAGGCTACTAACAAACATGCAAGTTAGTGTCTAAAGCAGATGATAAGCCACAGTTTTGTCAGATTGTAAAATTGTATTTTTTCAGAAAACCTCTATGGTTGTACGTGATGCCTTTTTATTATGGATACAGTTTGGTATGTGTTTTACATAGGCCTGACCTAAATATTGGCCTGACCTAAACATAGGCCTGTTTTACATAGGCAGTTCTTCTCTTTTTTTAATGTAGCCTAGTTTTTATGTAAGTTTTATAATGTAAGCATGTTTTAACAATATAATCATGTAGATATTGAACAATTTCAATTTACCAACACCAACAGAGACATACACATACAGTTTGACTTTTGTTGTTGTCAGACTTTCACAAATGACAACACATTTTACATCTGCAGGCCTATAAGTTAGTTGGTTATTGATAATCAAAACAACCCAAATATCTGCTACGTTGTATAAGTCTTATTATGGCTGGATCTGAATGGAGCCATTGCACCTGCACGTCAATTAGGAGTCATTTGGGGTGACATCTACTACAGGGCGCGTTTTTCCTTCACCCAACACACGCGCTGTTCAAGCGCATAGAGCAAGGTGGCCCTCGTGGTTGGATTGTGATGAACTCAGGGAGTTGGTGGGGCTGAGCTGAACGGCGGTGGTGTCCGGCAGCGTGTGCTCACTGGTCTCCATCTCAAACGCCACGGCGCCGCCCATCTTCATCAGCCCCCAGCTCGAGTCGCACCCCGCCGCGCCCACAGCCGTAGCGGGGCTCGCGGGCCTCCTGCTAAACACACAGCATGCCGTGAAAAAGGCGAAGGCCACGACTAGGAGAAGGGGTCCGATGATGATGGGCGGGTTGCCGGTGGGCATGAATGTACCGAACGCGAAGGCGCCCACTAGGGTGATATTGATGCCGGCCAGCATGACGCACAGCCCGCACGCGCAGCACAGCGCCGGGGACGGCAGGTTCTGCGGCTGCAGCATGGCGCTCTTCTTGGGGACCCTCGATGGCGCGGGAGCGGCAGTCTTGGAGGAGGAGGAGACTGTGTTGGCCAGCGCCATACTTCCAGGTCTGACAGCTCTGACTATTTCTCAGAGGCGCAACTCCTAGCAACGTATGGATACTTGGTCACTTCTTCAGCATCATGTAAAGATGACAGAAGGCGGCTGAAAGAGCAAAGAGAAATAGGAATAGGGTTACCCTATTCAAGAAATAGACAACGAATAGACTACAATTTTAAATGAAATAGAAAACGCTGTCATTATCCTCAAATCACCCTATTATCCCTATTTATTATCATTTCCAGTGACAAGTCATAGTTTTAAAATAAAATGACAAATTGATAGGCTACACATCAATCTTTGTAGACTTGCGCTAACAGGTGATAGCCTACTGAAAAACGCTCTCAACAACAGTGATGCGTGCTTGTTGTTTTTACTTACGTTTGACGATCTTGGTAATCTTAAATCCATTTTTTCCAGATTTATATTAAACACCTCTACTGGAGATCTAGTGGAGATGACCACTTCGTCGATGTGAGCCGACGAAACAATAGACCGGGTTGAGGAAGATGTGTTGTTTTATAAAAGTGCGCTCACACACGGGGGCGTGAAAGGCGACGTGTACGCGCCTAATCATTTGTGCGCCCCGACCATGGGTTCATGATTTTTTTTTATTATCATTTCTGATGGCCCCTGAGGATATGTTAAGCAAATTAGTAGTGTCGAATATGATATGGTGAAATTATTTTGATGGAGCGAACCTTATTCTTAACATTAGGTTACGTGCGGATTGCAAAGGGAAAAAAAGGAGGCCTATTGTTCATAATCGTAATGTTAATACAATAATAACAAAAAACGTTAAAAGCTTTACAAGGATATAGTCATGCCCCACCGCTATCCATTTTAGTTTATATCAGAAACCATGCTGACCGTATGTGCATGCACAGGTGAACCACTCTTCATCATTCGCCATCCTCTCCCTTTCATTGAGCATACTGAAGATAAAGTGTGAAAGACTTGCATTTTTGCAAGTCTTGTTCGGTAATTTAAAAAATGAGGCCTACTTCATAAAAAAACAAAGCAATGTGTTTTCAAGTCCTAACTTTAAATCATATAACATAATTGACAGATTTGTCAGGGGGAAAAAGAGACGGTTTTTGTTAATCTGTTTTTATTGGGAACACAGCTTGGAAAAATAAGGAATAGACCTACTCTGAGGAGCATTTCTTTGCATAGGGTCTCAAGAGGTTTAACATGTCAGAATATCACAGTTACAATCTCATTCAATGTTTCTCATTCAACGTCACCCAGTTCATAAACAAACGGATGCGTGGGAGGGCTTTTACAAGCGAGTTTCCAAATGGGTTCACTAACGGTAAACCTTGGTTAATTGTCTGCCTGTGAAGACCTTTGTTGCTATAGGGATGGAGTCCATGGCAACAGGGAAATATCTGTTCACATGCTGTGAACATTAGTGCGCAACATAGCCAGCAAAGTTAATAGGTTTGTGGGGAAAAAAAGTGAGACTTCTGTTGGTGACCCCATTAAAACATGACAGGTTTATCAGTAGGTGTAATACTGAACACAAAAATATAAGCGCATACGCTTAAAAAAAAGTTTGTTTTATAAAAAACAAACTTGCAGATGACAAAAAATGTTTGTGAGTAATCAAAATCGTAACTTGTTTAATGCCCGTTTCGGTAGTTTGTTAAAGGCCAGTCACAAAAAAGTACATGCACTAAACAGAACAATATATAATATAACAAAAGAATGGATTCCCCCAACAACAGCATAGATTGAATAAACATACATTGAATACATTTAAAACCAACACATGTGCAATACAAGAACTCATCCTCATTAAGACGGATATTACAGAGACATCATACTCTCACAATCACATAAGTGATTGTTGGTATTGCAGTTGTACACGAAAACCACCAAAACATGGTGCAGAATGGTTTGCATTCACCTTTTGTCACCAACTAATGGTTTGAAGTGAAAGGGTGGGCCATGTGCCACAGGTTGAGGAGTTGGAAAAACCCATTTCTACAACATAACTATGATAAAACAGATCACTTTGAAGAACTAGCTCCATTCCAAAGTGAAAAGCAAATTCAATCTATAACTTAAATCCCATTAATCCTTACAATTCAGAAACCACTAAACCACAGCTCATGTAAAAAAAAAAAATATTATATTAAGAATACATTCCCAGCTGGAACAATAAATAAAATCTTAAAATAGCAAGGAAGATTTTTTACATCAGTCGCTGAATTTAGATAATTTGAGGTTGCTGTAATATGCAAAAGACAAACTATATTTATTCTTATTGTAAAAAACCTAAAACCTTTTGTAAAAATAACCTTAAACTGTTTGATATAGGCTGTATGCTCACTTCAGAAAACTTAACTCAAGGCTGTATCAATTAAGTGCATGTATTAAAAATTAAGGTCACCACTTAACCATCTTAAGCGATTTTGAAATCAAAGCCTGCAACAGGAACAGGAAACACTAACAGACATGAGGTAGCCGGGGATGACATGTCCCGCTAAGTCCTAAAGGACAAGAGCAGTGACCATACAAGACCTCTGACCATGGAAAAGCACTTCACCAATGGAAACGACACATCACAAAGCTACACTAAAACGTACGCCAAACACATGCAGACGTGACAACAACATAGAGCAGAGGATCAATGGGCAGACAGAAGAGGAGGAGAACGGTCCAAACATGGCTCTCAAGGTTTAGCATCATCCTCATCAAGGTGCTGGTGGGTCAAATAGTGACGCCCTTCTCCACAGAGGGCAGGAAGTCTGTGGCGCGCACAGCATTGGACTGCGCCCGTCGGCGTGCCAGCCTGGAGTTGGAGGGCGGGGACAGACGCACGGAGCAGCCTGCCACGGAGCAGACCACCACAGAGCGGACCGCCACGGAGCAGACCGCCACGTCGTCGGCTTCCACGTCCTCCTGCTCCTCGTCCTGCTGCGACAGCTGGCGGTTGAAGGCGATGGCATCGGCAGTGAACTGCTTCAGGTCTTTGGTGCTGCTGTTCCTGGGAGCGCAGAGAGGAGGGGAGGCATTTAATGTTGTTCTTGGTCAAGTCAATTGTATTTGTATAATCACAGTTACACAAGGTCTCAAAGGGCTTCACAGGCCACATTCGGCCTGTGAAGGGCAAGGAAAAAGTCCCCTGATTATCAAGGAAGAAACCTTGTGAAGGACGCATAAATAAATAAATAATAATTTTTAACAATGCAAAGCGATATTACCGAGACATTAGGTGAATTCACCTTTCACATCAGCCAAGTCACAGATGTATAATGCAGAAATATCCAACAGCTTTTCATATGTCATTACAAAGAATGCATCTGATGATCCGTCCCCTTTCATTAACACCTGGACACAAATCTCAAATACTTCCACAGAAATGGTTCTATTAGTGGGTGGATGGTGTATTAATTGCAACGGTGTTAATGGATGGAGATCACCCATTGTAAAAGTAAATTAAACATTTGCTTGAAAAGCTGAGAGCAAAGCTCACCGTTGTAAAACACGAGGAGTGGGAAGACTTCTCTCAGGAGCATTCTGGAGGGAAAAAACAAACATTAGCATAAAAAGCTAGGAGTTGAAAACACATGAGAAAACCAAAGTTAAGTCTGAAAGTGGCAAAGTCAATACAAGAACACGCACCCCTTGCACCCATGGATGCTGGAGGACTTGAGCAGCACTGAGGCGCAGGGTAGCATCCCGAACCAACAGTTTGGAGATGAGGTCTTTGGCTCCCTCTGAGATGCGAGCCCAGTCTCGCTCTGGAAACTCATACTTCCCTTCCTGGATGCTCTCGAAGAGGTGACTCTAAAAGAAAAAACACATATACACGCACATTTTAATATCATGCCACCAGCTTTACTTATTCTTTTCTACTACTAAATAAATGCAGGGGCAGTAGTTGAAGAAAGCAGAGTGAGTCAACAGATGGAAAACAGTGGAAATCCACAGGGGCGAGTTTAAAGATTGGTTTAATAGCATACAGCCTTCATACAGGAGCATCATGGTGGGGGGATGGAGAAGAGGAGTGGGAACCAGACAGGCTGAGGGGGTTGAGTGTTACCTACCTGGCAGGTCTTGCACATCTCTCCCCGGTCCCAGCCGCAGTCGCTGCCACAGTGTCCGGTGAAGGGGGGACTGCCGCTCAGCAGGATGTACAGGATGACCCCCAGACTCCACAGGTCACAGCGCTTGTCGTAGAAGGAGGCCTCGTCGGTGAACACCTCCACCACCTCGGGAGCCATGTACTCCGCCGAGCCACACTAGAGAGACGAGTGAAAGCTATGATGAGATAAACTGTATTGTACCGAAGGATCATCGTTTGACAACACGGCATCTACTGTATCGTTCCGTAACTTTTAACATTCCAGGCAGTAAAAAACATCTAAAATAACAATAGGTATCCACAGATACTCTGTGAATACCTAAAAACAAGTTATTTTCAACAGATTACTAAAGTTCAGCATATAATAAAGTGTGCAAGTTCACCACCTCAGTCTACATGTCTACATGCTACAAAGTTCATTCAAGGCTTGTGTCGATTTGGTTGAGCCTCTGGGACTATGAAGTGTCTACCCGAGGGAAGGAGCTGATAAGTGATATTTAAGGTATGGGAGTGAAACATTAGTGAAACATTAGTGATTGTAGTGAAACATTAGTCAATGGTCTTTTCGATTGCTGAATGTGTAATCATCATATAATGAAAGCCAACTGCTAGCCTTACCGGTGTGGTGAGCTCTGGAGTTGTGATTGGTGTACAGGCGCTGCTCAGCTTCACTCCACTTCCCAGGTCAAAGTCACAAATCTTCACTGGGGACACCTGGTAACAGGGAACAGTCTGTCTCATATCAGCACTCATTTTATCAAACATCTGAAGAATTTTTTTTTTTATCTTACTCGGTCAGTGTATTCACAAAGGATATTCTCCAGTTTGAGGTCTCTATGTGCAATGCCTAGAGTTAAGAAAAGAACACATTAAGGAGCAGATTTCCATCTGTATCCAGGTGATGTTAGGAGGAGTATTTTGGGTGTCAACCTACCTTTAGTGTGAAGGAAGTCCAGAGCTTGGGCAATGTCCCGGACCACCCTGCTGGCCTCCAGCTCATCAAAGTGCCTCCGGTTCTGAATGTGTGTTAGAATGGATCCTATGGGAACAATATTATCGAGTTGGAGTACAGATATGATACCACATGGAGATATCAATGGTGGCAATAAAGCATGTAATATAAAATCACAATCATTGATGCTTACCTCCACGCAGCTTCTCGAACACCAAGTAGAAGCAGGAACTATCTTCAAAGAATTGGATGAGTTCCAAGACATTCCTGAGTGGAATAAGTTTACCAAAGATTAGAGATGGTTGATTTTTTCTGTTACACTTTAGAAATGAGTTACATTTTTGATAATGAGTTCTCACCTGTTTCCCTGACACTGGTAAAGTGTCTCTACTTCTCGGAAAACCCTGCTACGACTGTGCCCTGCGCTTTTCTCTATGATCTAGGCAAAACAAACAACAATTGAATATACAAATCTAGACTGTATTTTTATGTTACAGTTATGCTACAGTCTGTGTGCTAAATATTAGAACGGTTATTGCCTTCTTCCACATGGAGGTAAAAAGTAAAAAGATCATGAAACTAACCATGATCATCATTTAGTTAAAATGTATTAAATTGTGACATTCAGTGCCAAAAATCACTAGCACTTATGTTGCTGACTGCAAAATACTGAATACATCTTCTTTCCTCTTTCCAGGTTAACTTAAGCTTCAGTTGTCTTACCTTCACAGCATACTCATTCCCATCCTGAAGACTTATGCATCCCTGTACTTTGGCATACGCTCCCTGGCCCAACATTTCATCTGTCAGCTTGTAGAGGTCTGGGAGAAAACGACAAACATGATATTTTTCAAATCTGACATAAATACACATTTGAAATGGCCATGTATCATTTGATATGTGTCTGTACCGTCAAAGCTTCCTGTGAAGCTGTCTGTTGCTCGTGTCCTTTTCTTCCTTTTTCTTTTGGCTGCTTCTGGGATGGTCAGTGGCTGGCTTTCCTCAATTTCCACAGCAACTGGGAAATAACAGAAACATTTGCATGCTACACCAAAACAACGCAAAGTAGATATGCAACATTGGTACAGTTAAACATCTCACTGCAGACTGCATCACTTTTGTTCAAAAGCATTTGAGGAAATTGTGCATTAAAAAAAACCTCCTCCGCTGGTTAGAACCACTTATCTAAAAAGATAGAGGTGCTTCACGTCACTCCCTCTACATACCTAATCACAACACCCTCTGCTACCAAGATCGCATCAAGACTTTCCCACCATAGTTCTGCACAGACCAAATTGATTAAAACAAACCCTGGGTTGATTAAGACGTGGGGTTCTTTAAACACTCATTTATCGTGTGCACCCACCTGTGTGAGGGCTAAAACTTGCGAGAGTGCTACTACTGTGGGACTACCAGTGCTTCGATGGTAGACGCGCGGGAGGGCCGACCCTACGAGGGCACCCCCAACCCAGTGTCCAGCTGTCTCAACAGACCATGACAGCGCTAATTAAAGATACGTATATTTCACGTATATTATTAGGCTATCATTATTATCATCACATCATTATTACATTGTTAGGAGATAAGGTAGGATATAATAATTATATAATTATATGAAAGAACGAATAATAGCGAATCACACAGTTGAGAACTATACTCATCGCGAATGGCGGTGTGTGTCCAACACAAGAACAGACACAGTTAGTTAGTTTTATAGCCTATATTCTAAAATTTGGACATTCGTTTGAGGGATAAGTCAACACTATTAACGAACAAATAATGACAAATCAAGCAGTTGAGAACTCTCACACTTATTTAGCTTTATATTATAGCCTATCGTTACATTTTATTGATTCTTTTAAGAGACATTTCATATATTTGGCTTGTTTCAGACAGACGGAACACACAATTATATCCGTGATGAAGAATTCAGGTTCCTTCACTGTCCTTTTTCAACAAGCTATTTTGTTTTGCAAGCGAATATCGTCAAACTAAAATCACTGCGGTGCGCTTCTATCCAAACCTTCATTAACCTTTTTAATTAGGCCTATATAGTTATAGGAACGAACAAATCAAGCAGTTGAGAACTCCATACTCTGCGTGCATGGCGATGCGTCTCAGACAAGAACGTAGTTATTGTATTTAGTGTTAGGCCTATATATTGTACAATTTGAGAGACATATTCATTTGATTGATATTTAATATAAACATCGAACAAAAAGTTCAGAAATTTGTGTTTGGTAGATTATTTCTCTGTTGTAACAATGCTTCTTGGCAATACATTTTATACCGTTGGAAAGCCTGTTTATTTCCCTTTTAAATGGTGCCCCATTTGTAAGGAACATGCATTTGTGGGATGAGCAGCACAGCTGAGTATGTGGGTTGAGCTCATGAAAAATTTGCCAAATCTTCTCTGCCAATGCCAAACAGCTTATTCTGCTGTTGCTATTGACTCTTGTTTTGAGCTTCCGGTACCCCCAGGTGCTGACAATCAGGTGCCAATTAGGCACCTGATTGGCACACACACAGGGTCAAAGTGTGGAGAAGACGGGGAGAACGCTATGCTGATTGCTGCACCGATAGAGTAACACCTTTTGGTGGAGGCAGTGTGATGGTGTGGGTGTGGGGCGGCATCTCCATCACTGGAAAAACAAGGCTTGTCATCATTGGAGGCAATCTCAATGCAGAGATATCGAGATGAGATTCTGCAACCAGTGGCAATCCCATATTTCCACAGTCTGGGACCGAACTCCATCCTCCAAGATGACAACGCTCGCCCTCACAGAGCGGGGTTTATCAGAGACTACCTCCAGAATTTGGGAGTAGAGAGAATGGAATGGCCTGCCAACAGTCCTGACCTCAACCCAATTGAACACTTGTGGGATCAGCTTGGGCGTGCTGTTCGTGCTAGAGTGACCAACACAACCACGTTGGCTGACTTGCGACAAATCCTGGTTGAGGAGTGGAATGCCATCCCACA
>OOFB01000142.1:0-13623 GCA_900323305.1 Trachyrincus murrayi
CCGTGTTCTCATCTGAATTACATGATGCAAGCGTGTCTTAAGAGACGGATAGTGTACATACAGTAGATGTGTTACACGATAGAGAGTGAGTGTGTGTGTGTGTGTGTGTGGGGGGGGGGTTGTGTGTGTGTGTGTGTGTGTGTGTGTGTGTTTCACATGCGTAACAATGCTCCATAAACTGCTGAAAGGCAGCATTTTCTCCATTTCCCCAAGCAGCCGTGGTCAGCACATCTGGAGTTGACGGACATTCAGTTATTTTTCTATTGACCTTTCCCTGACCTTTACTGTCTGGGCGTGTGCAAGTGTTTACAATATGAACATCTGACAACAGCCACCCCTGGCCCTTAAAGCACAGGGGCCCGATGGTGGTGGCTGGGGGGTCTGGATCCTGGTCTGAATCTGTAGAGAGAGAGATAAGAACAGACTGTAACCCTCCACCACCCCTCCTCCTACCTAGGCCCTTAAAAGAGACCAGGGCCGATGAGGGCTGGGTGTTGGGGGGGTGGGGGTGAGGAATGCCCTGACGGAGACGAGAGGATGAGAGAGTGGGGAGAGGGGTTAGGGTTATGGGGGGAATACACAGAGTAAACACAGCAACTGTAGGACCATTATACTGTAGGACCAGAATACTGTAGGACCATTATACTGTAGGACCAGAATAAAAAGCGTAATAAACAGTTTTATTAATAGTAACAGTCTCACAGTTCTCAAACAGATCACACATATAATTATTGTGCCAAGTCAAACTCTTAACTAATCAAAAACATCTATCAAACTCTATCAAAGTCTGTTTCTTTGCTGTTGTTATCTTAGTTATGTATAATGCATCTATCCACCAACGAAGAGTGCTAATTTCATTCCCTGATCTCTGATCCATATAAGGTCATGACCAAATATGGATGTTAGGACATCACATTTAGCAAACACATGTCAAGTGTGCTCATTGTGCTGTTAAATGCAATTAGGTACAATACAAATAGACTGTAAAAATTATAATAGAACATTTTTATGGAAGTAAAAAATAAATACATAAAATAAATTAATTTAAGATTAGTATATGTATAAATTTTTTTGGCTTCATTTCTAAATCTCTGTGGCCCGGTACTTGCCCTGTGGTTGACAACCACTGATCTACAGGTATATAATTATCTCAAGGTAATTGTTCAACTAAAGTAAGGTTGTGCCCTGAACAACGAGGCAAGATTAGCTTCCTTGCTAGAACACAAAGGCCTTTCAGAGTGCTTTACATAGGCATGAATCTATCTCATTTAAAAAAACAGTAAAAAATCTATAAAAGACAATTATACCAAAGAGAAATGTAAAATAAAAGATAAAACAATATATAAATATACCGGTGCAGACATACATTTTTAATATAAGGCTGCGGCAAAGCTTTGTCTCCAGTACTCCAAATGAAATCTCGTGAAGCTTGTGAAGCACACAAGAGTTCTGTGGCACCTGGTATGGGCTGGGTCATTAGGGACCGGGGTGGGGTTCCACCCGTCGGCTCACCCCAGTGAGAGGGTCTTGCCAGCGCGCTTCAGGGAGGAAGCAGACACTGGTGGTGCCTGGAGGTGCTTGGTGGGTGATCAGTTATTGAAGATAATGAGAGAGAGAGAGCGAGAGAGCGACAAGCATGTTCACGAATCCATTCACTGTCCTCGGGAGGATTGTCTCATGTAATTGCGCTAATATACTCGTTTACTTGGCGAAGGGACAATGGCACAACATTGGACATTTTTTAATTGGATTCAGGTGTGGTTGTACTGGCCCTCGTTCCTGCAATATAAGCATTAACCCTCGACAGTGTTGTGTGTATTCCTCTCCAACAAATACATTCCCTGGGGTTGAGGCGTGCGTTTTTGAATCAACCTGCCCAAAATGCCCAGTCGCCTGAAAAGGATATTCCATCTCAAGGATGCTTCATTTTTCTCCAAGGAAGTCTTTCTCCCAGTGGTTTTTATTTAATATTCTTATTATGGTTTGTTTGTTTGTTGTCATATCTTATTTTAATCTGGACCTATGAAGCTCTATAGCTATACAGCTGCTCTGCACTGCACTGCAGTTGTTGTTGTTGTTTTAGAAACTAGGTTTTGCAGCATTTGGACTTTTTTGTAGCTACTCCAATTCAAATTTTGTATGCTTTGATTGTAATTCATTTTGAATAAAAAAAACGATTCAATAACTGTGAGGCAGGACTATACAAATAACCAGGACTTCTTTCATACCAATGTTTCCCGAGCACATAGATGTGTTAGTTAGTGTTGCAGTTGTTCCAGCTGTACGGTGTTTGTGTTGCTGTGCTGTCCTTATCTGTACCTACCCTTGGCCTAGTTCAGGGACCCATTTAGTGATGCTGGGTTCAGAAGTGTCTATTCTGGGCTAACATTATAGAAACCAGAACTTCCACGCTACCTTAACCTATGGAACCGAACAAAACAAAAAAATTAATAAAGTTACACTACAAAAGGAACAGTTCCCATTTAAAAAAATGTAAAGCTTCCCACGGAAGATTCCCAGAGGCGGGCAAAAGGTCCACCTTTCCTCCCGAAGACCCACCCAAAGGTCCTCCTCTGTATATACGTTGGGAATCTGAAACCAAACCCTTGTTCCGAGCGGGAAAAGGGGGAGCTACCGCCGTGTTTCTGACAGACAGGAAATGCCGGCTGTCTCTGATGTAGCGAACCATGTGACGGTTTTGTTTCTCCGTCTGCTGCACACGCCCCTTGCACGAGGGGGGGGAGGCTGTCACCCCGACGGGCGTTCCCCACGGATGGGTGTTCTGTCGAGGGCTACTAATTAGCGTGCTGGTTGCCCAGAGCTCCCCAAGGAAACAGCACAGCCATCAGCAGCAGTAGCGGCAGATTTCACACCAGTCTGTCCCACTCCCATTGTTGGGTTCTAGTCTGTTGTTATGGAGGTATGGTTGGATGGGGGGGATGGTTGAATGGGTGGATGGATAATAGATGGACTGGGGGATAGATGGATGGGTGAATGGTTACTCTATAAATAGAGCGCACGTAGACTGTGTCGCTCACCACTCACCGATATGACTGCGTTTGTTGCTTTCTTTAATCCAAAGAAGTCCGGGCGGTGAAAAGTCTTCAAAATATGACTTTTAAGACGCGTTTGACTGCAAAACACTATATTTTCAACGTCCCGCTTTACCAAATGTGGAGTATTTACTCTTCTGTGTCTTTTTAAAGTCGTTGAAGTTTACTCTACATTGGAGTATCGTAACAAAGTTCTCGTGAAGGTGATAAGGCATTGCGGTGAGAGGAATGACGAAAGAAGCTAAAAAAAGACGAAGAAGAGTGGACTCCAGGGCATGTGCACATTCGGCAAAAGGGGAACATTGCAAATATCCGGTGTTTTGCAGTCAAACACGTCTTAAAAGTTATATTTTGAAGACATTTGCAAAAAATCTGTTTCACCGCCCGAACATCGACTTCCACTCGATGTTCGATGAATGGGGAAATAATAGGCAGGACGTAGAACGATAAGTACGACTCTGTTTATAGAGTCAGGTGAATGGGTGGATAGAAGGATTGGAATGGATAGATTGGTGCATTTATAAATGGATGGGTAGATGGATAGATGGATAGATTCATGGATGGATGAATGGATAGAGATGAATGTTAGATGGAGAGATGACAGATTTATGGATGAAGAGTTGAACAGATGTCAGACTCTCCAACTTGATCGCTGGGTGGTTCTATCTGTCTGTTGAGATGTTGACAGTTTTGGAGAAAAGCTGTGTGTTCTCTCTCTGGTCCTCTTGTAGGGAGTGGACGACATCCACAGGTTAAGGCTAAAATTGGTCAACTGTCCAGGATAAATGTATAATTTACATGTATCCTGTTATGCTAACTGAGTGTTTGTTAACAGGGGAAAGTGTATGTAATGCTTATATTGTGAAACAAACAGATGTAATGGATTTGCTAGGGCTTCGGCTATGTGTGGCTGGTTGGTCTGTAGTTCTGTCTACTAACGGTGGTAAGATACAGTGAAAGGTTGACATTATCCAACTCTCGAACTTACTCGTATTCAGTGGTCCTCTGAGATATTGTTTTTATGTTGACAATTTTGGTCTTGGCTGAAGAATGGATCTGTCCATGGTCCTGAAATCATTGCCGGCTAACTCTGTAAATTAATATTTTGATCTGGAAATTTAATACAGGCTTGTGTTTTCCCTTAACATGCTATTAAGGAATGAAATAATAAAATATAATTAAAAATACTAGATACTCAAAAATAATCATTTAATAAACTTGCAAAGCTTTGGTTGGCTTGAATTGTGCACAATTTGAGCAGTTGACAAAGCTAAATAAGCTACATCTACTAGTTTACTAAGCACCGATATATTAGCATTTACACACACCAAGTGTATTAATATCATAATATCAGCTGTATATCATTAATTCATTCTAACAACTAATACAATTATAGCTAATATATAGCTAATATCCTGCTAGCTAATATAGAGCTAATACCAGAGCTACCCTTTCCACTAATATAAGCCTATAGCTATTAGGCTACTGCTAATATTCTAGCTAATATATAGGTAATATCCTTTTAGCTAAAAAGACATTACCTATATATTAGCTAGAATGATGTGTGTTGCTGTGTATCCATGATCCCCTTCACTCACCCACCCACCCATCATCCATCTATCAGTGTATCTATCCCTCTAACCATTAATACATCATTGTAGGATTCATCCACACATCTATTCATTCAGCTAGCATCCACCCTTTTAGCTAATATAAAGCTAACATCATGCTAGCTAATATATAGCTGATATATATATCGAACTAATAGCTAATACCATTCTCACTAATATATAAATAATACCATTCTAGCTAATATATAGCTAATATCCTGCTAGCTAATATAGCCTATAGCTGATATCCTTCCAGATAATAGCTAATACCATTCTCACTATATATAAATATTACCATTCTAGCTAATATGTAGCTAATATCCTGCTAGCTAGTGTCCTTCCTTTCTCCACGAGAGCTATCAACACAAAAAAAAGCCTCCCTCTTCCCTCGTCTCCCCTCCTCTTCCAGACAGCAACTTCCTGCTGGGCAATGCCCAGGGTCACCGTGGCTACCCCATCGTGTACTGCTCGGATGGCTTCTGCGAGCTGACGGGCTACGCCAGGACGGAGGTGATGCAGAAGAACTGCAGCTGCCACTTCCTGTACGGCGGTGACACTAGCGAGCTGGTGGCCCAGCAGATGGAGAAGGCCCTGGAGGGCAGAGATGAGTACCAGGCAGAGGTCCACTTCTACCGCAAGAACGGTACCAGGGGGGCATGGGGTGGAGTGATGAGATGGGGTGGATGGATGTTGGATGGATAGATGCCTGATGGATAGATGAATGGTTGGATGGATGAGGTGGAGGGATGATGGATCAATGGATTATAGAGAGGAGGGTAGATGAAGGGTGAGTGAGTGAATGAGTGGATGGATGCTAGCTGGATGGATAGATGTGTGGATGAATCCTACAAGGATGTATTAATGGTTAGAGGGATAGATACATGGGTAGATGGATGATGGATGGGTGGGTGAGTGAGTGAGTGAAGGGGTGGATTCATGGATACACAGCAACACACACTATAAATATCACCATTAGAAAGATAAAACTTTGTTTTCAAAATGTTATACCCGAAAGGGTTCACTCTCTTCTTCTGTGGTTTGAATTGGTTTTAAATTCCGAGTAATGCACAGGTGCTCAGATAATTTGTTCTGCATTTATTATTTCCAGCTGTTGTTAAAATTGTTCTGTAACCAAGGAAACCAACCAAGAAATGTCCTTTTTCCAGTTGAATTGAGCTCGAAAAACAATATGACTGTGTGTATTTGTGAGCATGTTTTGTGTGTGTGTGCACTGGGTGGGAACAACACACACACACACACACACACACACACACAGAGTTGTATTACATATTGAACGTGATGACAGCTTAACCAAACTCCCGAGCTCTTTAAGACTTGTCCTATATGAAGCCAGGCAGGATAGTCTAGTGGTTTGGGTGTTTGACCGAAAAGTTCTGGGTTCGAACCCCAATGATGTCCTCACTCTAACCTTGAGTAGGTATCCTTGAGCAAGATGCCTTGCCCCCCACTTGCCTAGTCCCCCACTTATCCACCATGTATTCAAAAAGAAATCACTAGAGGTCGCCAAGCATAAAAGCGTCTGCTAGATCAGTGGTTCTCAACCACCGGCCCGCGGACCGATACCGGGCCGTGGACCGTTGGCCACCGGGCCGCAGAGATTTAAAATGAAGCCAAAAAAATTACTTCCATAAAATTGAAATCTGTTCTATTATCATTTTTATTTTTATTTGTATTGTACCTAATTAAATGTAACAGCACAATGACAAACTGGGTGTCATTAACCCAACTATAGTTGCCCAAATTAAGTATGTTTGCATAACGCAAACATCAAAAATATTTCAAATTTGCATACTGGGCCACAGTAACAAAAAGGTTGAGGAGCCCTGTGCTAGGTGACTAAATAGCACGCGGGACCAGGGGGGGCCCCCTGTGTTGCTAATTACACATAGATCTGTAGCAGCGCTCTGCAGGTGAGCGTTATAATGAGGGTGGTTTTATCGTCTACATTAGACCTTTCCCCCGTTTTCCCCCGAGAGACAGAGAGTTGCTGTCAGAGAAGGATAAGTAGCGGAGAACAGAGACATTAGGACTACTGTTACAGGCTCGCTCACGCCGTCATCTCCAGCACGACTCATGCGACACAGCAGATGAGACTGCCCCCCCCCCCCCCCCCCCCCCACCCCCAACCCACACCCCCAACCCCCCCACCCCCCCCCCCACACACACCCCCCCACCCCCCCCCCCCCCCCCCCCCCACCCCCCCCCACCCACCCCACACACACACACATATACACACACACACACACACACACACACACACACACACACACACACCCCCACACACACACACACACACACACACACACACACACACACACACACACACACACACACATACACACACACACATACACATACACACACATACACACATCTGGTCATCTGATTGAAGGAGCATGCTAATGAGAGACGACACCCTGGACCCTTCTCCCTCTGTGGCCCCCCTGGCCATGGATCCTGTGGATGGATGGACAGATTGATAGACAGATGGACTAGTTGAAGGAAGGATGGATGGATGATTCCATGACGATGGATAGATGAATGGATGAATAGATAGATTAATGATAGATGGATAGATTAATGGATAGATTAATGATGAATGGATGAATTGATAGATTAATGATTAATGATGAATGGATAGATTAATGATTAATGATTAATGATGAATGGATGAATTGATAGATTAATGATAGATGGATAGATGAATGGATAGACTAATGATGCATGGATGAATTGATAGATTAATAATGACTGGATGAATGGATAGATTAATGATGACTGAATGAATTGATAGATTAATGATGAATGGATGAATGGATAGATTAATGATGGATAGATTAATGGATAGATTAATGATGGATAGCTTAATGGATAGATGAATGGATGGATGGACTGATGGACGGATTGAAAGACAGATAGACAAGTTAAAGGAAGGATGGATAATTGGATGAACTGATAGATGGATGGACGTATTGATTGTCAGATAAAAAAGTTGAGGGGCGAGGTGGCTAAACCTAGTGCACTGACCCTGTAGCCAATACGCCTCGTAGCATCGCGGGTTCGAGTCCCGCCTGCGGTCCTATGCTACATGTCATTCCCTCTCTCTTCTACAGCCCACTTTCCTGTGCTGTCTTCACTGTCCTGTCCATAAAGATATCAAACAATGAATATATGGATGGATCATGAATGGTGGATGGATGTATAGATGCATGGGTGACTGCCAGGGTGGATCTCTGCCACCGCTCCACAGTCACAACCTTTCATCTTAACTGTGTGCCTGTGAAGCCCTTTGACACTGGCACTGCTTTAAAGGCCTTTGAAGACAAGCCAGACGCGAAATGCTACTAAGTCATTTGTCCTCGATGGCTTAAAGACCGACCTGGAATGTGTTGGCTCTGTAGCTTGCCGCTGGGAAATTTGTATCTGCCGAAAACGACCCCGGAGCCTACTAAAAAGGATTTGCTATGGTTGAAAAGCTCAACGTTAAGGTTTAAACGTTGGTAAAGACTCAAGGTTGTTTCATTGCTAATAATAATAATGATAATAACGATAATAATAACTTTAATAATAGAAAAAAAGTCACATTAAAACACTTGAAAGCATAGAAATTAGGAGGCAGAAAGAGGGATTGCAATGTTTTCTATCCTTTGACCAAAAACATCAGGCCTCAGTGCGATTGCCCTTCTCAGCAAATTCAGTGTGTCAGTTTGGACCCAACTGAACAGAAAACTCTGAGCACACTGGAATTGGCGACCCTTTTGTCACTTATGTTCATTGTCAGGCTGTTGACCCACCAACTGGATCGCGACCTGTTTTGGGTCCCGGCCCATAGTTTAAGAAACACTGGTCTAGAGAGACATACATACAGAACAACTTCTCTCTAATTTGGTATATGGCCTCTCCGCTCCCTCCCTACGTTTCTCCACCATTCAGACGTGTCATTCACACACCGGTGGTGCAGCTATGATAAAACTGTGTGTACAAATGTGACTGACAGGCAAGATGGATTCCCTGAACCAATTGGATTGGTCGGAAATGAGCCGGGAGCAGTCTAAAATCTTAAAAATGTTTTGTGGGGAAAAAGAAGAGGGTGGTTGTAATCCTGCTGGTCTCTCCTGCCGGTCTCTCCTGCCGGTCTCTGCTGCTGGTCTCTGCTGCAGGCACAGCCTTCTGGTGCCTGCTGGACATCGTCCCCATCAAGAACGAGAAGGGGGAGATGGTGCTCTTCCTCTTTTCCTTCAAGGACATCAGCGACACCTACGGGAAGGCCCACCACAGCAGCAGGAAAGAAGGTGAACGTCTTCTTCATCTTCTTCTTCTTTATTTCTTTGGATGTGATTTGTGACGGGGGGGGCCCTGGCTTTGCAGTGTTCCAGCGCTCCACTGTTTGTCGCTGTCATGCCTTACCTGGCGGCCGTGTGGAAATGCAACCGCTGATTGGCTGCTGAGACCCAGACCCGCTCCTTAACCTGGGAAATGTGATTTAGATGGCACGCCACGCGGCGGAACCATCTCCTACCTATACCTAGTCCTCTTCGTAGGACAAACACAGATGTCACTAATAATGCTAATAACTAATAATTATGGGTCTGCTCTTTTTATGTACCACGGCACGGGTAGCAGACAACACTAGTGAAGGTACGTCTACTACCTGTGCCCACGTACGTAAAACGAGCAGACCCATAATTAGTATTATTAGCGACACCTGTCTATAAACCAGCTAGAGGGTCTATAAACCAGTTCATGCTGTATTTTATTGTTGTTTTTTCAAGTGTAGACGGCAACGTGCGATGTTCCAGCCTCTTAGTTATGATAAAGTGATGTAAAATAACGTAGACTTGATATGCCCCGGTGTATATTTTTTTACTGAACATATGTTGGGGGAGTGTATCGCATTAGCCGAAAGAGTCGCATTCGAGTTAAACTAATTGAAGAACGTCTCACAAAGTTCGCACCACAAATACACAAGTTTCCCCCCACGTCGTTAGTCGCCATCACAGTGTGTAACCCATGGCAACACTGCCTCAGAATCCTCAGGCGTTATTTTAGCTGCTGGAGAACATAAAGTGTGGAAACCCATCATTAGCTACATACACACAATGCAGTTTAAATTGGATTGAAAAATGCCAGAACAGCAGTTTTCAGACTAACAGCATCCCTGTTGGTCTCGAAAAAATCCAAGCATCAGCGTTGCTTGGATTTTGTTTACATCCACCAGTTGAACTATGATGAAGTATACGTTAGTTACTGACAAAAACACGCAAAGTTCATCTGTTACATTCGCTCCGTGGGACTTCCTCTCTCTCTCTCTCCGGTGACCTGTGGCGCTGGTGATGACATCATCAGTGTCGGAGGACAGCAGGAGTCGGAGCCGGAAGGGCAGCTCCCACTTCAGCGAGGCCAGGAAGCGTGGCCGCAGCGTGCTCCACCACCTCACCAGTCACTTCTCCCGCCGCCGCCGCGCCGAGGTCAACCTCGCCAACGTGAGTACCTGGGAGAACACACTACCCATCATGCATTGCTTTCCCCAACTGCACGATCACCCCCCCCCCCCCCCCACCCTCCCCCCACCTCCATTCCACGCATCGCATTGCAATACTCCCATCATGCGTTGCTCTCCCATACCCCACATACCCCTCCCACCACACTTCCTGTATGAGCTCCATTGGCGAACTCCAACAGCCTTGCTTCTTCTGATTGGTTGATGACAAGTAAGGGGCGGGGCTATCAGGTGTCATCACATGGGTCAGACATTTGTTTCCAGCATTTGTATAGAAGAGGAGTTTTACTTGGTATATTAGCAGATTAAGGGGCCCCTGTTTTACCATAAGGTGTGACGTTGATTAGCCATTACAAGCCATTATAAGCCATTTCTAAATTTCTAAATCTGATTGGACACTTCCATGTGTGATGTCACTAATGGGTCGATTTTGAAATGGCTCCAAATGGCTTATCGACATGAATCCTGGTGATGAAATACGGGCCCTTTAAAGGGTAAAATGTTAACAAGACGAAGGATTCCAAGGAGTGTCCACGTTTATTTACTAAGTGCATGTGGCGACTAGATGGACTGCAGAGTTTGCTTTAACTTCGGTTTGTTTTAATTCGGCAAAGCGAAATCAGTGATGTTCACACACATCTGGAGTCAGACGGGAGGACACAGTGAAAAGCCGGTCCCCTGCGAGCCGCCATACATGTCCTCCTTCTGGCTCCTGCATCATTCATGGCTGCTTTCTAAAAGAAGATGTTGAGAAAACACGCAATACAACCCAGAAACAGCCAGCCGCTCGCCGAAGCACACGTACTATTTAAACACACACACCGCTATTTCTGGACACCTCGCTGAGACTTTGGATTTCCTGGAAATGAGATGAGATGAGTCATCCTAAAAAGTTGAACATTGTAAGTTCTACGTTGATGTTCAGTGATATTCAGTGGGTGGAAGGGGTTCACCGATGGGTCCTAACTGCTCCTGATGCCCTGGTATTGCCATACAACGGTTGACAACACCATCGCTGTGCGAATGTGAAGCATCGATTGAAAACTTTCATACAAGGGGATATTTTAGCTTCGGGGTGTCGAACGCAGAACCTTTCGGCTAACACCTCCAAACCACGAGAATGGATTATCCTCCTGCCCCACATTTTTCCGGCGCTCCTCTTTTAAAGTGTTTGTGTTACGGTTGTCCTTGGAAATGCTCACTTTCACGTACAGTTCCAGAGCGGAGGCCGCTCAGAGGACATTACTCCCCCTCCTTCTCCCCAGAACGAGAGCCTCTGGTGGGCCTGGGTGACGTTGTCTGCCTGGGTGACATTGTAAATGGTAAATGGACTGCATTAATATCGCGCTTTTCAGACCTGTGGCCACTCAAAGTGCTGCCTCACATTCACCAATTCATACACAGATTCATACACAGATTCATACACAGATTCATACACCGATGGCGGTGTCAACCATGCAAGGCGACAGCCAGCTCATCGGGAGCAGTTAGGGTTAGGTGTCTTGCTCAGGGACGCCTCGACACTTAGCTAGGAGGAGCCAGGGATCGAACCAGCAACCTTCCGGTTGCCAGACAACCCGCTCTCCACCTTCTGAGCCACTGGGTGACATCATGCCGCTACCATCGCAGATCGATTCTTCCAGAGTTTTACACACGGCCGCTGTTCTGAACCGCTAGCAACCACCATGATGAGATAAACCCCTCTCACCCACCCCCCTGCAGAGGAGCTGCCACCTCCTGGCTGCTAGTGTGTGCGTGTGTGTGCGTGCACATTAGAGTGTGTGATGTGTGTGATTGTGTGTGTGTCATGCTTGTGATGCGTTTATGTGTGTGTGTGTGTGTGTGTGTGTGTGTGTATGTGTATGTGTATGTCTGAGTGTGTGTGTGTGTCTATATGTTGGAGTGTCTGTGTATGCACACTACACACTATGCTATGCTACTACAACACACCTGGCTGTTCAATATTCAGCCATTAATTAGCATATTAGCATGTTAGCATTTCAGTAGGGCTGTGTAAACAGACAGAGCGGATGCCTTTCCCAGGGCGCCTGGCTGGAACCTGAAACATGGATGCTTGTTTCTGAGAGTGGAGTAGTGGCTCCCAGCTAGCCTGATAGCAGACACAACTGCCAACTCGTTACACTCTATTTCCATCTTCAGTCTGATTTTCCCTACCCAATCACTAGAGACCAACATACCCACCCGTGGCGCTGATTGGCTAATCGTTAGTCCCCCCCGTGGCACTCATTGGATAATCGATTTTTCAACCCAGAAACCGCTGTTTCATGTCACGATGCCAGACCAGAAGAATCAGTCCACTCGGTGGAGTGGGCGGAGCTCTGGACCCAGGCAATCTCCCAGCCAAGAGGTGGCACATGCTCCCCCAAACATTCAATTGGCCACTCAAACTAAATCTGGCAATCTCATTGCACACATTTTGATTGTCCTAGTAGTTTGTGGACTGATTTTCGGATCCGATATTTGTTGTTTGTCTAGTTTATTTTGTGATGTATACCTTCTCCGCACCATTCTACGAAGTTAGTGTTGAGGTCTGGTGGTATCCTGTGGTATTCTGTGCCACTTCCGGGCCAACTCCTACTAAACTAGTCTGAATATGCCACTGGTATCCATACAGCTTTTTGCACAGATCTTCTAGGAATTATAAAAGCAGTACTGTAAAAACTGTAATGTTGACTTAAGTGTTGTGTCAGTGTTGCCATAAATGTCTGTGAACAGAGATAGCTCAGAGCCACAAAGAGAGAACTAAATGAATGTTCTCATGTATTATCCTCAGGAATATGAACTGTGAGGGTGCTGACAGACAGAAGAGACAGACAGAAAGACAGACAAAGAGACATGCAGAGAGACATACAGAGAGACATACAGACAGATGGATGGACAGACTCTAGGCTTAGAGATGGATACTTTTAGGCAAGATTGTGGGAAAATAAAGCTGCTGTACTGTAGCATCCATTTGGCAGGAGGCCTGTGTACATACCTCCATTAAAACAGGCTCCCCTGCCTTGAAGGGAGAGCTGCAATAGTGAGGGGCCAGAGTGAACGAGGGCAGGAGGCCCCTGGAGGGCCTTAGGGGCCCGCGGCCACTGGAGCAGGGAAGACCTCCGCCAGCCATGATGGAGGAGAGGCTGGCACTATCTGTGTGTGCGCAGTTATGAATGTGTGTGTGTGTGTGTGTGTGTGTGTGTGTGTGTGTTGAAAAACAAGGAGACTATTGGTTAAACATTACGATATTCAGTCAAGTCTGCTGTAAACTCCCTTGTAGGAGCAAGACAGTGAAACACTGTGTGTGTGTGTGTGTGTGTGTGTGTGTGTGTGTGTGTGTGTGTGTGTGCAGTTATGAAATATCTGTCTGTGTGTGTGTGTGTGTGTATGTGTGTCTGTGTGTGTATGTGTGTGTGTGTGTGTGTGTGTGTCTGTA
>OOFB01000149.1:8034-17528 GCA_900323305.1 Trachyrincus murrayi
AGTTACATGGGTGTAGCGTCGCGAGGCGAGAGAGAGGGCGGGACTTCCGATAGAGGGATATTGAAGTAAGAGAGCAGAAGTTGCGGGGTAGCGCTACAGTCCAGGACCCTCTCCCAGCCTACCGTCCTCTTTAGATGGATACGCTTTAGATGGTCTTTAGACGCTTTAGATGGTCTCGCTTAGCTTTAAACACACACAACCCCCCCGTTAGCACCAGACCGTGGTAAACAACGTCTAATCGGGTCACCATGGACACGCCGTTATCTGTGACATCACAAATACCCCCCCCCCCCCCCTCTGATCAACATGCTGTTGAGCTGCTCGTCGTTTTCATTCCTACAGAGACGACACACAGACAACACACTACGATACACAGCAACACACACACACACACACACACACACACACACAGCGCGTGACATGTGACACACCACCCTCTCATACAGTGACCCTGGGAAGAGACGCGGCGTGTGTGTGTGTGTGTGTGGGTGTGTGGGTGTGTGTGGGGGGTGAATAGTCTGATTGTGCGTCTGGGGTCTGGACTAATTAGGGGGAGTCTGAGACTCACGGCTGGGGTCAGGGGTCGTGGGGTCGGCAGGATGACCCTGTTGTTGATGAAGTTATCTGAGAACTAGCTAGCATTAGTTTGTTAGCGCTATGCTAACCATGCCTCATAACTCTTACACTATCTATCTATCTATCTATCTATCTATCCACCCATCCATCACTCTATCTTTCTATTATATCATTGTATATATTATCCGCCATATTTATAAATATATAATATATAATGCTATCATGCTTGGGTTCTGCTCCTATGGCCTACAGCTACGCTAAGTTAATTAGCCGTCTGTGTGACTGATTGTATTAGCGGCTAACTATCAATGTTCTGTTCTGTTCTCTGTGATTTTCTAGTCCATGATCACATTTACGTCAGTCGGCCAGTCAGTCATAAGCTGATTGGCTGGTTGGACTTGTCTGAACAAGGTGATTGGCTGGCGATCTTCTGACCCACTCAGAGGAGTGATGGAGGAGTCTGTACACAGTCTGGATCAATCTCTCTCTCGTGGTCTAACATGATATCCCAGAAACCCCATCAGATTCTACTACCAGGACCTGGTCTGACCCAGATCTGGTGGAGTGTCCAGGACCTGGTCTGACCCAGACCTGGTGGTGGTCCAGGGTCTAGTCTGACCCAGACACAGGTGGTCTGGTCTGACCTGAGAGGAACCAGGAGAGACAGGTCCTGTCCTTCTAGTGACACTGTCACAACTGCTTTTAACTCCATTAACTAGAAACACACAGAGCTATGCTAACCCCATGACCTGACGGGCTGTCTCTCTGTTTACCTTTCTTTCTCTCCCTGTTTCTCTCTCTCCATCTCCCTCCCTCTCTCCGTCTCCCTCCCTCTCTCCATTTCCCTCCTTCTCTCTGTTCCTCGCTCTTTCTAATTCAAATCTCTCTCTTTCTCTCTCTTTCTGTTTTTCTCTCTTTATCTGCTTCCAACGTGTCTGTCTCTGTCTGTCTGCCTGCCTGCCTGCCTGCCTCTGTGTCTGTCTGTTTGTTTATCTGTCTGTCTGCCTGCCTGCCTCTCTGTCTGTCTGTTTATCAGTCTGTCTGTCTGTAGTAGGCTACTGCTGTAACTACAGTGTCGTGAGATTATTATGTGAGCTTCATGAGAAACATAAAACCATCTGCTCTGTCTTCTTCTTCTGTGGTTCCCGCCGCAGGATCCACTGAACAGAGAACAGAGAACAGAGTCCCAGTGAAATGAAATCACTAAACTCTATTAAGAGAAGCATTAGTCACAACACAAACGACTAGTTGCCGTCACAATAAAAGCCCTCAAAAGATTGGTAGATAAAAGTAAAAGTCCCCCTAGACGGTTGGGTTATAAAATAAAAGTCCTAGAGACGGTTGGTAGATAAAATGAGAGCTAAACACACAAGGAACCTAAACACACACACACACACACACACGCACACACACGCACACACACACACACACACACACACACACACAGGCTGTACTGGAATATTAGTGACACACTATATGTTGTCACGCACGATATGGAGGAGGAGGAGGTGAGGAGGTGTAGGAGGAGAGGAGGTGTAGGAGGAGAGGCGCATTGTGGGAACATGGAGTTCTGGGTGTTCTCCTTTAGTTTCCTCCTCTTCCTGAAAGTACACGCACACACACACACACGCACACGCACACACGCACACACACACACACACACACACACACTCTCTCTCCGCCCTCCTAGTTGTTCTTGTACTCTTTCCTGTACTCTTGGACAGACTGTTCTCACAACATGTAGGGCACACACGCACACACACACGCACACACACACGCACACACACACGCACACATGCACACACACACGCACACACATAAGGAAAACACACCCTGCCCCTTGTGCATACAGGCCCAGCAGCCAGTCTGTCTGTCTTCAGTCTCGTCATAAACATGATGGTCGTCAGCTTCAGACGTGAACAGAAAGTCCTCCAGAATCCCTCACAAGGAAGTGGAAACTCTTATATACAACCAACATTCTTGAAGATGCTTGAGTCTAGACCGGTCCAAGGGCAGGATGAGAAGCCAGTCGTCTCTGTTACAGGTCTAGTTATGTAAGAGCCTGGCAGACCCACCGTGTTAGCTAACATTCCCAACAAGCCCTGGAGAAAAAAAGAAGGTTTTTCGGTCAGAGGAGTTTGAGGTTTGTGGGGTTCCTGAAGGGGCGAGCTGGGCAGGAAGACTTCAGACGACATCATCGAGAAAAACACAGGGCTGGTGTTTCCTGTTTGTGTCACGCTCTAACTCCTCCCCCCCTCTCTTCTCTACTTCCTTCCTATTGGCTGTACTTGTTGCACCTGCATCTCCAACAACACGAGTACGACACGACAACACGCTTGTTTTTCACCCGTCTGAACAATATGAATAGAAAGCTGCAGGAGGAAGAGGCATTCCTTACAGTGACCATGATGATGATGATGATGATGAGGAGGAGGATGGGAAATGCTCTTTGCTTGTGCTTTAACCTAAAGTCAGCACTTATAACTTATAACAAACATATTCAGTATATATATATAGGTAAAATTACATTTATATATTTATATTAAAAGATAGTAATGGATCCTTTGTAAACATTTGAGTCGTGAATATCAGGCAACTGATAAAAATGAAATTACAAATCAAAAGAAGGCTTTAAAAACTATGGATTTGAAACATTTTACATTCAAGACTAAATTGATTATCAGCTTGCGTCCATCTAACAAACCAACAAATATTTAGATTTCTGTTTCTCCAAACAACACAAACCTTGAATGACTTTTTATTTCTACTTCCTGTCAGACACCTGGAGGAAACCAGCAGGGTGGAGCCAGACGTGAGTATGCCGCGTGTGTGTGTGTGTGTGTGTGTGTGTGTGTGACACTTGAGTTGTCCATCATTGGCAAAATGGGGCCACACATTCTTTACATTCTTCATAGAGCGTTAGCATTGTTAGCCGCCCACAGAACCCAGCGGAGGGGCGGAGGGGGAGGAGTCTGCAGGAGCGGCGCTCTTCCTGCGTATTCCCCAGGTGGGGCACCTCGATCGCCCATTGTGTGTGCAGGAGAGAGAGTCTGCTTTGAAACCAAACACCCTCGAATTCCTACCCGAGATCACACACTCACACACAGGAGCCCACTGGTTCTACTACCACACACACACACACACACACACACAGATAGATACACACACACACACACACACACACACACAGGTCCTCCCTCCACATGTGCATTGTGTAGGAGTGGTTCAAGATGGAAGCTCTGCCAGATGTTAGCGCCTACACGTCTGGGTTTCTTCTCATTCTTCTGATCACGCTGAACACGTGAACATAAGGTCAAGGTGCGTTTGAGCAAAGGTTTTTATATGAGGGGTGGGGCTAGGTGTGTTGGATTATTACTGTATTTTGGCTGGGGTGCGTTGGATGATTAATCCTAGCGTGTACAGTAGCTTCATGTAGTATTGCAGTAGTATTTGGGACTAGTACTGTAGTACATATGTGTTCCACTACTAGGCGTACAGCAGCTGCCCGGTGATTCAATAACATAAATGATTCAATGAGATAAATGATGAGACAGTTGGTGTGAAGAACAACAGGTCTCTAGAAGATGCTTTGAAACGCTTCCAGCAACGTCAGCCGTCTGAAGTCTGAAGGCAGTAGGACACAAAGTGAGCGATATTCTGCCTTATCTGTTCTCCAGGAGACAGTTAGTCATCCTGGGAGAGAGTCAGAACCTTAGTAGTAGAGCAGCGGGTCGCCGGTTGGATTCCCACCTCCTCCTCCTGGGTGCCGTGTTGAGGTGCCCTTTGGGCAACACTAGCTAACAGCTAACAGCTAGTCATCGGTGGACAGTGTAGTGTAAACTGAGATATCCTCCAGCCGGTGGAGCATTAACTGTTAGGAAGGAAAGCTGTGTGTGGCTAACCCTCTGGTTGGGATGTGCTAAGCTAACCACGTAGGTGATATGCCTTGTGGCAACCGCTGGTTCGATTCCCGCCTGCGGTCCTATGCTACATGTAATTCCCTCTCTCCAATAGTTTCCTGTCTCTCTTCACTGTCCATAAAGACAACAAGGTAAAGATAATGTTCAGTGATAATGATTTTAAAAAGGATGTATTGTTGTCTGTACTTTAGTCTGAGTAAATCTAAAACAACAGACAAGATGGTTCAAAATAAACCTTCAACTAAATATCCGCCTTACGACTAAGATGTAAAAATCATAATTTTCATGTAAACCGGCAAAGCAATCTGGCTGTCAGAAGGTCTTCCACCAAGCCTGATGATAAACACGCGTATATCAGAAGGATGTTTACATGTAGTAAGCAGGGAGTAGGGAAGTAGGCCCGCCTGGCAGGAGAAGGACATGTAGGTCACTGTTATGTTATTGTATGGAAAGAGGATACATCTCCTGGCGTGTGTGTGCGTAATAGCGTCTGGTTTTTGTCTGACCGTGTGTGTGTGTGTGCACCCTACACACACACACACACACACACAAACATGTATGACCATATCTGCATGCGTCATACATGTTTGTGTGTGCATGCGTGCGTGCGTGTGTGTACGGGGGTGTGTGTGTGTGTATGTGTGTGTGTGTGAGAGAGGGTGAACCACACCTCCACAAAGAGGATATCTGCGTGTGTGACCTGGAAGTCATCAGGGCACATCCAGGAAGTGACCTCTCCAGCTACTTCCTGCCTGCTCCTCTTCGTCCATCCGTCATGTGACTGTGGAGCGATGTCAGGATAGAACCAGACTTCAGCTGATATTCAGTGGAGTGCTCCATCTTGGCTCTGTCTTGGTTCCCTCTTGGTTCCATCTTGGTTCTAAACACTAGCAGGGTGATGGAACTGAATGCGGAATTCCGCATTCAGTTCCATCACCCTGCTAGTGTTTAGAACCAAGATGGAACCGCCAGGTGAATAATGCCCACGGGGGCAGCATAGTCTAGTGGTTAAGGCGAAGGGTTCCGGGTTTGAGCTCCAAGGTACGCAGTCTAACCTGCAGGCCTCCTAGAGCCAGAGGCCCCCTGACCCCTGACCTGCTCCTTCATGACCTCTGACCCCGACCTGCTCCTTCATGACCTGTATCTGAATTCACTGGAAGTTGCTGTGAATAACAGGATCTGCTAAATATGAACTGGTGTCTCATGTGAGATCATCTGCTTCTGCTTCATGCTGTGGGTCAGATGACCTGTGAGTCAGTAGGAGGAGGAGAAGCTCAAGCACAGGGTCAGAGGTCAGCGTGTGTTAGTCCCTGAGTGTTTATTTAACAGTTTGAATTCATGGAGCAGCTCCTGTCAGAGGACCACTTATCTGGGGTTAGCTGAACATGGATTCGTGCTGTCGCAGATGATTTATTTCCTAAGCTTCTTAAAATATGACCGTTGTCCCTGCTAAATACGCCCACGTCTTTTACATAACCGTGTTCGCTCTCTCGTTTCTCTTCTTTCATAACTGCAGCCTCATCTTTCTGTTTGTTCATGAACGTTTGTTCATAATATTCCTTTTTGGTTTGTTCTTTATTACACAGGAAGGTTTTTTAAATTTTTTATCTTTATTTGTTATTTTTCACAGTTTCTGTCAACTTTTCTTCTGTAATGCTTGAATCTCAGTGTCTTCTCTTATTTTGTCCTATCTTATCACACTCCTTCCTTCTTATTTCTCTGGCGTCATTTCTTGCCACTTGGCATCAAGGTGTCAGTTCATCTCAGTGTGAAATCTTTAAATCTATTCATTTCAATCACTTGAATGTGAATGAGGTGTGAAGGCACCACCTCAGAACAAAAGGAAAACACAACATCCAGAACACGTCCGTTATAAAGGTTTAAAACTATTAGTGAGATCTGGGGAGGGCGGAGTTCTGGAACCCTGCTGTCAATCACTGATGACTCCCCCCCACATACACACACACACACACACACAGAGACAGTGACCCCACCCCCTCCCTCTCTGTCACCGTGGCTACGGGCGGAATCCTGTGAGGTCACAGGGTTGAGGGGAAAGATAGACGACTTCAAAGGGATAAAGAGACGACATCGCGAGAAAGAGAGAGTTTGTGATGGACTGAATAGACGTTTAGAAGAGAGGGGTGTGTGTGCGTGCGTGTGCATGTGTGTGTGTGTGTGTGTGTCTGTGTGTGTGCGTGCGTGTGCATGTGTGTGTCACTGTGCCACACAGTTTTTTCTTGATAGCCTGAAATGTGATCTTGTCCGCATTCCTCACAGTGAGAACCATCTGCCTTTTGGACGGCCGATAACTCAGTTCATCGCTGTAATGTAGTTATTCAGCTGCACTTCAGAGTCTTATTTGCGATGTATGGTTAGCAAGTCGAACGCTTGTTTCTACTTCCTGGTTCCTTCCTGGTTCCTTCCTGGTTCCTTCCTGGTTTACAGGCCGCCTGTTTTGTTTGCGTTGTGTTTTGTGAGCCACCAGATTGTCCCCAGCTGGGTGGGGGGTCCGGGGGGGGGGGGGGGGGGGGGGGGGGGGGGGGGGGGGCTTCCAGTAGCTGACTCACACCCTCCTTACTGGAACCCTGTGACTCACCCGTCTCCCCCTCCCCCCCTGTTTCACACACCCCTCCCCCTCCCCAGCTGGCCCTCATACCCGTCCCCCCGGTCTCTTCTTCCTACCTGTATCACCCTCTGCTCGGGTCCCCCCCCCGCTAGTCAAAAGAATCTGGGACCCCACTGTCACCCCTCCCCCCTTTAACCAACAGCTTGGCCTCTCCCCCTCAGACGACCTGCGAGCCCAACCCCCCACGGACCACCATGGCTGCTCAACACGTTCTTCACCAGGATCTTCTCCAGTGGGCGCTAAAATGTTTTTTTACTCCGAAACAGAAAGTAGAAAAATAAAAGCCTACTTACACTCCTCCTCCCCCTCCTCCTCCCCCTCCGCACTCCCCCTCCGCACTCCCCCTCCTCCTCCCCCTCCGCACTCCCCCTTCCGATCCACTCCCGCCCTCCCCCTAAATGCCGCCCCCTGAAACTTAACAACACACAGGCCCACTGCTGCTGGCCTCTGATTGGCTGATGTCGTGACATCGTGACATCACTCTGTTCCACGGAATTCCAAACACAACAAGATTCTAATTTAGAATGTTGGCGCGGGCCAATAGGCCATGTTTTCCTCCGTGTTTTAAATAAAGATTGAAAGAGTTTTGTCTCTAATATAATGAGGAGTTTTATTCTAATAATCTAAATATTACACGTCATACTCGCTCGTTGTACTTTTGTATTTGAGGTTCCACCGAGAAATCTAGAAAACTCCTTAGCACTTAAACTGAACCCCCAGGTCCTCTGAACCCAGGTCCTGGGTTCTAACCCCCAGGTCCTGGGTTCTAATCCCCAGGTCCTGGGTTCTAATCCCCAGGTCCTCTGAACCCAGGTCCTGGGTTCTAACCCCCAGGTCCTCTGAACCCAGCTCCTGGGTTCTAACCCCTAGGTCCTCTGGTTCTAACCCCCAGGTCCTCTGAACCCAGCTCCTGGGTTCTAACCCCCAGGTACTCTGAACCCAGCTTCTGGGTTCTAACCCCCAGGTCCTCTGAACCCAGCTCCTGGGTTCTAACCCCCAGGTACACAGAAGACATTGTTACTTGGTTTCTTCCGGCTTCTATTCCTGGTCCTGGGAACCCCTCAGGAGTATTTATAACCTGGCGTCTGGGGTGGCTGCACCTTCTCTTCTCCAGACACTTTAAACACAAAGCATACCTTGTGATTATCTCTGCATATTCCACCTGAATGCTCCCCAGTACACGTAATGTACCTATAAATAACACATCACAGCGAATAGTGACTCATTAGTTAGGGCGGATCTATTGAAGAGTGACAGCGCTCCTCTACTACAGTAATACAACACACACAAATGTTGTGGAAAACCTTCTGACCTCCTGACCGAAGGTCCACTTTATTTTCATCCCAGACTACGCAGGTGTGACGGGACGCGGTCGCACAGGAAGTGGTCTGACAGGAAGTGGTGCCGTGAGCACTCCAGCAGCGTGGGCGACAGCCAATCACAGCGCCCGTCCCTCAAGAGCTCTTAACACACACTATGGTCAAGTAGCTGAAGAGGGATGAGAGAGAGTGTGTGTGTGTGTGGGTGGATTTATTTATGCTTTGGTGTGTGTGTGCATTGATGTATGCATGTGTGAGATGTATTTATGTAGCATTGCATGCGTATGTGATGTATGCATGACGTGTGTGTGTGTGTGTGTATTCATGTACGTGCACAGGCCTGTTACACCAACACAGATCCCAGGCGGAAGTGCGTGCTAGCCGCGTAGCGTGGGAGATGGGAGGTTAGCAGCTAGCATCATCACCACCGGCCCGCGGCGGTAGGATTGCCGGTCTATTCTGGCCTTGCCTGTGATGTGTCAGACTGGCTGAGGTGGCTTGGATCAGAACCCTCGCCCACGCTCCTCCAGCCCCGCGTAGCCGAGGCCCTAGCACGCTTACGTAACGCCACGCGTTTATATAACACAACACTAGCTAGCTATAGTGGGAGGACCTCCCCCTCATTAGCATAGTGGGAGGACCTCCCCCTCATTAGCATAGCTCTCTACTAGGGCAGTGTGTGAGTTAGAGAGCCAGGTAAACACAGAGCGTGCCCTGCTGTGTACTCTGACATCTGTAAACATCTCGTAGGCTGGGCTGCTGACTCAGACTGAGAAGGTAAACAGATGCAGATGCTTTTCATTTGTCTGTTAAAGGATTGTCTCGTGTTGCCCTTTAAATGTTTGTCAAATGTGACTCATGTCTATGCAAGGCACAGATAGATAGAAAGACAGATAGGTAGATAGATAGATAGATAGATAGATAGATAGATAGATAGGTAGATAATAGGTAGATAGATAAGTAGATAAATAGATAGAAATATAGAGTGATACATAGAGTGATACATAGAGTGATAGAGAGAGTGATAGAGATCGATAGAGTGATAGATAC
>OOFB01000150.1:4378-22586 GCA_900323305.1 Trachyrincus murrayi
AAACCACAAACATCGTGGTTTATGAATTACTAACACACACACACACACACACACACACACACACACACACACACACACACACACACACACACACACACACACACACACACACACACACACACACACACACACACACACACACACACACACACGTTCTCAATGGACTCCGTGTTCACGATCAAAGAAGAGAGAATCAAATGCAGTGGACACACTGCATAGTGACCTTCATATAGTGTGTGTGTGTGTGTGTGTGTGTGTGTGTGTGTGTGTGTGTGTGTGTGTGTGTGTGTGTGTGTGTGTGTGTGTGTGTGTGTGTGTGCGTGCGTGATCTGAAATGGATGTTGGATTAATATGTTTACACATTTCCCCTGCTGCAGTACTAAAGACTAGTTTAGTTTCCAGTAACCAATGACAGTCCAGTTTAGTTTCCAGTAACCAATGAAAGTCCAGTTTAGTTTCCGGTAACCAATAGGCCTTCATCACAGAAGTGTACCAGTAGGGGCGGAAACAGGTGTATCTCATTAAGTTAATGATGGGTCATGCCAGTGCCCTTCATTAACATCATGAGATACACCTGTGTTCTACTAGTACGCCTCTGAGATAAAGGCCTATGACAGTCCAGTGTATTGTATTTTCCAGTAACTAATGCCAGTCTAGTTTATTCTCCAGTACCCAATGAGAGTGGTGTTTAGTATCCAGTACTCACAAAGTCTTTCTCCAGCTTCTCCACCTCCTGTTTGTAGCTCTTCAGCCGGCTGTTGAACATGGCTCTGCTCTGCACCGGGATCTCACGTACCTCCAAGTCCATCTGCTCCAGCTAGAACCACACACAATAGTAATGAACACACACACACACACACACACACACACACACACACACACACACACACACACACACGTATCCCGTTGTGTTAGGAAACATGAGATTTGTGTTGTGTTACACATACTTGTATAAATATGTACTTTGTCTGCGTTGTATGCACAAACCCCCTATTCAATTACACCCGTCTCCCGAATGATCAATACAAACACGGAAGCGTGTCGAGACAGACGTAGAGAGAAGATGACAAGACACGCCCTGACAGACAATAAATGCAGCCGGGTTTTTTTTTCCCTCCTAACTTTCTAACTCCGAATTCTGACAACTTCAACTGTAATCTCCCGAGATGCTGATGTGGTTGTACAAAACGCCGGGCATCTCTGTCATCCTGTCACTCAGCCCAGATCCGGGTGGGGGGGGGGGGAGAGCCCCTACATGGTAACAGCACACACAGGGCGGTGATGATGTGATGCGGGAGGGAAACCAATCAGTCGATGACATAATAAGACGTCTGCAGGCGCCATTTGTCTCAGTCGACGCGAGCTCGCGCTTCGCCGACTCCGCTGCAAAAACACCTCAACACGACACGCGCACAACGTGTCATAGGGGTGTCACTTAAAAGCCCATTATCGCGGAGTAATCACGCACGTGGCAGGGATGACGGCTGCTTAGCACGCGGGAGTGTCATGTCAGCGGCGGGATAATACAGGTGCTGTTTGTTTTTCGCTCTCCCCCCCCTCCCTCCCTCCCTCCCTCCCTCCCTCAAATTCATTATTTAGGAAATGGGAGAGAGGGGGAAAGCGGTTGATCAAAGACGTACCAGCTCTCTGACTTCTTCGAGCTGCTTGTCGACATTTAGAACCAGCTGCGTCTTCTCCTCTGAAATCAAGCGGGAAAACACAAAGTCACTTATTGATCAGGAACACACAACACAACACGCCCCCCCCCGCCCACCCCCAGCCTGCACACCGAGGCGTGGGGAGGGGGAGAGAGACAGAGACAGACAGAGAGAAAGAAGACAACACACAGGTAGACATCTGAGGATATATTTACACATTCTCTTGTCTGTTGTTTGTTAGTGTGTGCTGCCGTGTGGAGCAGAGAGACACCTGGCTAGGAGAGGAAGAGGTGTCAGGCTTACAGGATGCCAGGAGAACACTGAATCCAGCTCAGTGGATCCCTCAGATGTCATCCTACAGCATCACCTGCTGCAGCTCGTTAAAGGTGGAGGAGCTCGTTACGGTGGAGGAGCGGGTAGTTAGGGTGGAGGAGCGGGTAGTTAGGGTGTCTGAGGTTGAGATGCTGACAAACTTGCCGTAGCAGCATGCCTTTAAGTATTTGTTTAAAATACCGCTTTTCGCTTTTATTATTTATTTTGTATTTTTATGCCGACAGAGCAAAATACACACTTTATCTTATGCATTAGTTGTCTTTAAAACTACCAACAAAATGGCAATTGAAAACACCATATTTTACTTGATTGGCTGTTTTACATAGGGCATATTTCAATTTTCAAGCATAGTTTTACCTGTAAAGCATCCAAACACCAAGAGAAAAATGACTTCTATAGAGACACATACACTTGTACCAACGAATGAATTGTGATCATTCTTACAAGCACAGCACACAATCCCAGCCATTTCAAGTCAACAGTACAGAGACACGGTGCTTCGGGGATAAGGGGACATAGAAACAAACATAGTCACTCAGTTCCTTTTCAAAGTATGTCCTGGTTGCCAATTTACTCCTGGCATCGGCCAACATAAACATGCCTTCCCCAAGTAGGATAAGCCTTCTGGTCTTTTTGCTTTGCAACGCCTGCACAAAACAACCATTATTTATAATCCTTAGTCTAGAACAATATAACAACTTTTTATGATGAACCTAAACATTAAATAAATAATCTTAAACACAGGCTTTCAGTTCAATTAGGTAAAACAATAACTACATTTTCCTAGCCTATCAAATGCTTTGAGATCTGAACCTCAAGCTCAAAAGTAAACTACACAAGGTACCTGTGAAAGGGACATGAACAACAACCAAAGCTCTTCATTTTGGAGGCTCCCAGGGGCCCCCACGTTATTTTTACAGACCCTCAAATGTATTTTTAAAACCCGTGTCCAAGCTCCAGGGCTACACAGTGAAGAGCCGGGGGCGATCCTTGGCCAGTGGAGGTGGAGCTCGCTCGCCCCCTCATACAGGTCAGGCGGAGAAGAGCCTGTGAAATATGCATGGATGTTTAGGAGGACCGTGTGGGCTGGGTTCTGTAGGGGCCATGGAGAATGGCAGATGAACTAGAGCTAGGCCAGGCACTATGGAGAATTTTCTCACAATAATCAAGATGACGGGTTCTCCCCCGTGACTTTGGTCAGCTCGTTGTGTGTGTAGGGCTCCATATTTTCTGTCAATAATGATCATTTTTATTTTTTGGCACTTTCGAGGAAGCATGGAATACAAGTATTTTGTTACCACTAGTGACTGTTGCTCATTGTAATCCATTAGGCGTGTGCCAGACAGCTTGCAGGAGTGTTCCAGCACCTCTTCAACCTCTCCCTCTCCCTGAGGCTGAAGAAGGTGCCCCGGCTGTGGAAGACCTCCTGCATTGTTTCGGTGCCCAAGAAAGGACGCCCCAGTACTTTCAATGACTACAGGCCAGTGGCACTGACCTTTGACTGTCATGAAGACTTTCGAGAGACTGGTTCTGCAGCACCTTAGGCCCACCAGACTCCCTGGACCCCCTGCAGTTCGCGTACCAAGCCCAAATCAGCATGGACAATGCCATCATCTACCTGCTGCACAGGGCTTACTCACACCTGGAGAGGCCGGGAATCACAGTGAGAGTCATGTTTTTTTACTTCTCCAGTGCGTTCGACACCATCCGGCCACTCCTGCTTGCAGAGAAGCTCTCAGCCATGCAGGTAGACCAGGACAAGGTGGCCTGGCTTACCTCACCAGCAGGATACAGTACATCCAGCTGCAGGGCAGCCTGGCAGATGGGCAACACCAGTGCGCCCAAAGGAACCATACTTTCACCATTTATTTTCACCATCTACACCTCTGACTTCAGCTTCAACTCTGGAACGTGCCACCTCCAAAAGTTCTCTGATGACACTTCCATCGTGGGCTGCATCAGTGAGGACGAGGAGGAGGAGCACAGAGGGGTGGAGCTTCATCAGATGGTCTGGGGAGAACCACCTCCTGCTCAACATCGGCAAGACCAAGGAGCTGGTGGTGGACTTCTGACGGAGCAGGAAGCCCCCAACCCCCGATTACCATCCAGGGGGAGGAGAGAGAGAGATGGTGGACTCATACAGGTTCCTGGGAGTGCACATAAACAAGAAGCTGGACCGGACGGACAACACTGAGGCTCTCTATCGGGAAGGACAGAGCAGGAATTTCTCAGGAGGCTCAGGTCCCTCGACGTGCGCAGCAGGCTACTGCAGATGTTCTACCGGTCTGCGGTAGCTAGCACACGGTTCTTTGCTGTGGCATGCTGGGGAGGCGGCATCAAGGCCGGGGAGACCAACAGACTCCAAACAAGCTGGCGAGGAAGGCCAGCTCTGTTGTTGGGCTAGAGCTGGACAGTCTGGACGCAGCGGTGGAGGACGATGAGGGACAAAATCAAGACCATCCTGGACAAGCCCTCCCATCCCCTCTATGATGAGCCGTGGCACCCCAGGTGCAAGACGGAGCGGTTCAGGCGAGACCCCAGACTGCGCAGGTAAACATGGACAGGTAAACAGCAGAGCTCCATTCAGTGTCTCTCTCAACATGTCAAAAGCCAATCGGATTAGACTTCTTAGTTGTTTCCCATGATCATATTTTTAAAACATATTTACATTTACATTTCATATTCTATGAGATGGATCTGATTGCTATTGACAATGTTTTTTTTGTTTTTTTGTGATGTTGTTCATGCATTAAACTTACTTAAAAATACCGGTGGCTAACCACATAGCCATATTGCCTACATGGCGACTACATGGCTCACTGCAGGTTAGATTCCGACCTGCGGTCATACGCTACATGTCATTCCCTCTCCCTTTCAACCCACTTTCCTGATTCTTCACTGTCCTGTCCATGAATGCACAAACCCCATACAAATACATATTTAAATAAAAAGAAGTACAAACACAGAAAAAACATCACTAGCTTAGTACTACTGGGTAGTAGTACTTCCATGTAGTTCCAGTAGTTCCATGTTGCTGTGGCAGCACTTCTACAGTCAAAGTGAGGTTAATGTTATGTATCTATCCATTTACAACGCGTACAGCCTCAAAGAGCTTGGCAGGTCTACGTGTACAGGAACATTAGAGCAACATGGCCCCGGGCCTAACACCTACTTACATCCAGCTCATTTCAGCCCAAGTCAAGACGACAGCCTGCGGTGGTACTGTAAGCCCTCATTTATTTTACTTTCTGGCTTCTAAAAAAGCATTAATTGGTTGTCCTGGAAAATATCTTGTGGCTGGTACATAATACGACACAATCACACTCACTTTTTTGGTTCAATAATACGATAAAAAAAGATGTGGGGCTGGACTAGAGAAGACGTGGCAGTGTATATACAGCAGCACTGAGGAAGAGAGGGAAGGATAGATCTTGTGTCTTATATATTTACTATAAACTCACACCACAATCCCTGCCCTTATCCCAGGGCCAGTACAATTTAAAGTCCCTGGTCACCCAAATCCATCATTTGCTTCAATTTAGATTTGTTTTAGTGTTGTTGGCATCCAGTGTGCTGTGCAAGTGATAACAAGTGTTTTCCAGTCAATCTATACACGCATATTGAAAAAAGGTCCATATCCGTAACTGGATGTTATTAAGGCGGGATATCTACAATTAGGACCTCACAACTAACTTATTCCGGTCCCACACACCCTTCACATAACATTCAAAATGAAACGTCTGGCTTAATAGATCCTATTCACAGAGGCAACATCATCGTAAGATAAACACAGGTATCGCTCATAACACTAATTATGGGTCTGCTCCTTTTTATGTATCAGTACACAGGTAGTAGACTAAAATAGTGAAGATAAGTCTACTACCCGTGCCCTGGTACATATTAGTAGCAGACACCTAATTAGTGTTATGAGCAACGCCTGTGACAAACGGTGTTAACATTTAGTTAATAAGATTAACTAAAAATGTTCAATGTCTCTGTGGAGTGTGTGTGGTTGACAGCTGGTTTAAGCAGCCTCATCGAGTCAGGCTGATTAGACTCTGGGGCTGGGTGAGGCTGCATACCTGTGGTGCATTTGAATAACCAAGGCACACAGGAAAAACCAGCCATCACCACACACACTCAGGGAGAGAGCTCGGACATGTCAGCATTTACCACCTGCTCTGGCTGTAACATCTTGCCAACACTCCAATAAGCTGGTGTTACAACATCTACCTGTGTCCTGTGCATCGGAGGAGCCCAGCAAAGCCACTTGCGTGGCATGTGGCAGAGAGCAACTGCCACAGTCTCCTTCCTGGTTGTTCTGACACATTCAGAATAGCTTTGTCGATGGCATTAATAGGCAGCCCGCTTTGTGCCAGCTTTAATATCTTTTATTGAATTAATATTTTAAAATACTGTGAATGCTGAATAAAACCACTATGACACCCGCTTGCCCAGCGGTCAGACCCGGTTGGACCCAGATAAAACTGCTCATATCATATTACTGCCACACCCAGTCAATCCCCTAAAAATTACTAAACGGTTTCAAAAACATTCCACAAAACTCATCACATCTGATAGACACATCTGATAGAACAGAACTTCTTACTGACTCTTTCACCTAAACACTCACAACAAATAGAGCTCCTCTACTACCCTACACTTCAGGCATGATTTCAGCCAATCAGAAAGAAAAAACTGCAACACAGTGTTGTATAGAGAGATGGTGCCTTAGCTTTTGTGGCAAGTTACTCTTTAAGGTCGTCTTTATCCATTGCATAACAAACTGTAGGCTATAACTTTGGTTTACTGTTATAATGACTGTGCTGTCAATGATTTCTTTGTCCCCTGCGGCATTCAAATTTCAACCACAAAGGATAATAAGGTTGCATTTCACAATAGTCTAGTAGGGGGTAATGGTGTTCAACTCCAAGTCGAAAGGTACTGGGTTCGAAGTAACGCCTACAGCCTAACCTGTAAGGATCATTGAGAAAGATGCCCTAACCTCTACCTGCTTCTTAATGTTTCTGAATTCACTCCAAGTCTCTTTGGATAAAAGTGTCTGCTAATTCTGTAAAACCAATGTTCAAATTGATGACTCTTTATTAAGATTTGGTCTTGATGGTCACAACTTACTACATCTTGCATTAACCAGTTCCATCAGCATACACAGTTGTATACAACATAGCGTTGAGGCGTTACAACTTTAAGCATACTCCTCATTCAACTAGATAAATGAGAACCACATAGGTCCATTGGTCCATTTGATTCAAAGTGACAGTAGACCTCTGAGACTCTGACTCTCACCACAGTCTCTCTCCATGTAATTCTACACCACATTCAGGAAAGTGTGAGGTGTCACAGATGTGTCAACATACCCCCATCCCCCAACAACACACCATACATCTGTCAGGTGAGCTACCAACACAGTTACACCTTTTTGCAGAGGATGTGTACATTCACATGGTGCCACTGCCTAGCAACACACACACACACAGTTAAGGCTAGCATCAGGTAGCCTTCTCAGCTGATAGGCTATCGGCTCTCTCTGTCTGATAAATAGACACATAGATTAAATACAGTATTTACCTCCACTTAGTTTGGGAATTCGGCCCACTTTGTTGGTTATCTCGGCGGTGAGGGTGCCGAAGTCCTGCTCATATGCCTCAAAGTCGGACGACATACTGAGGTTCGCGGTAAGAAGCAGTAGTTTCTTGTTGACAGTTAGCTCGGAGCGTGTAGCCACCTGATCCGCTGGCCTGCCCGCTCCCCGGTGCGCATGCGCGATGTATGGCGTCGCAGCGAATTGTGCTCGGGCAGAAACGGGATGTTTTGTAGAGGTTTTCCCGAAGTACTATTTAATCCGATAAATAATAGGACATTTATTGTTCTCAACATAAACAAAGTGGAGTCTTTTATGTGATCAATTAAAGTAGAGTAGTCGCGGTGCCGTGGTTGTACAGCCAGGCAGGATGTGTTGTGATGTGACTGAGGGACACGGGAGAATGGTTCCTAGTTCCGGCTGGATCGCATGAAGAGGTAAAGAGGGAAGCGTCGAGGAAGTAGCCAGGTTGGTTTATTTAAAGTGACAGGTTTAAACATCGTTCATAAAATCTTTACCGATATTCGTGACTAGCATTGTGTGTGTTATCTTAACGATTGTTATCTATTCGCTTGTCTTGCAAGCATGCTGTGTGATAATCACTCGGTGTATCAATTGATCGGTCAGCATCTGGCCAGCAAGCAGTAGCAGCTAGTGGCGGCTAAAGCTACAGAAGAACTTGTTGATGTGAGATGGTAAAAGGCTACTAATCACACTTCTTCTTCTTTTTTAAGTAGAGGATTAGATGTTAGCGTGACGCAGATGTTTTCTACGTGAGACGTCATTAACTCGAGCTAATTTTCACATCTGGTTTACTTATAGTGTGTATGCAGTAGCTCAATATTCAGATCGTTTATTTGTAATAGTGTATATGATAAACACAGCTGTATGTTACATTTCTCAGCCACTTGCCGTTGACGGGTAATTTCTATTAATTAAAAGGTGTGTGTGTGTGTGTGTGTGTGTGTGTGTGTGTGTGTGTGTGTGTGTGTGTGTGTGTGTGTGTGTGTGTGTGTGTGTGTGTGTGTGTGTGTGTGCGCGCGCGCGTTTGTGTGTGTGTGTGTGGGTGGGGCGCGGGGGTGCACGCGCGCCTGTGTACTCCATGTGTACTCAACCCAGCAGAACAAAAATGAATAATTGCATTCATGAGTCAGGCCCTGGGTCATGAGACATGTTTATCTCTTATCGAAATTTGAAATGAATCCAACCTATAAACGAATGTTAGGTTAGGTTTGATTGTACCAAAGAAAAAGAGAAACAATGGGTCAAGCAGATTGCATTTGACAAGGGTGACACTCACTTTAGCCCTGTTTTGAACAAGCTGTTTCTCTCTCAGATGCGGAAACTGGGTCCGTCACAAGGATAGTGCTCACCCAAGAGTAACGGGAGAGGATGGTGTTCTTTGCCCGTGGAAATATTTATGGAAGTCGAAGAGCATCGATGCCTGAGGACCCAGTCGCTCGCTGGCCGCTAAGAGGGAGAGAAAGAAGACGAGTGTCGTCTGTCTTGCCGACTCTTCGAGAAAGCGCTGCAGAAAGAGCCCAGCTGAAACTTTAGGACGACCTTTTCAGTTCCGGAAAAAACTCATTCACCGCCAACACCAACAATTGTTGGTTTTATATTGTTTAACATAAACAAAACAAAAAAAATGAAATTCCTTTCTGCCATCGTATCGTTTGAGAACCTCCACGAGGTGAGGAGGTTGTGCCACTGGGGGCCCGTGATCGCACTGTCCGTCATCGCCATCTGCTCCACCATGGCCATCTTGGACTCCATCATCTGGTACTGGCCGCTGGACACCACCGGGGGCAGCGTCAACTTCATCATGCTCCTCAACTGGACAGTCCTCATCCTCTACAACTACTTCAATGCCATGTTCGTGGGGCCCGGGCACATTCCCCTGGGCTGGAAGCCAGTAAGGACCTCAGTCAGTGGGGGGGGGGGGGGTGGTGTGTAGACTCAACACTGAGTTACATTAAAGGGCCCCTATTTTACCACCAGATGTGAGGCTGATTTGTCATTACAAGCCTTTTGAAAATCGATCCAATAGTGACACCACAAGTGGGAGTGTGGCTCCTACTGGTGGATAGATTTAGAAATGGCTTGTAATGACTAATCAGCCTCACACCTGGTGGTGTAATAAGGGCCCTTTTAATGGTGTAGGAATGGATGTTGTAGTGCAGCTGATCCATCTATGGATACCATACCATGTAATACCATACCATTTGTTTGTCAACATTTTTTTGTTTATAAGTCAGCAATCTCCCACAACCCCATATGAATACCAGGTGACCCCAAGTGGTTGGGAAACACTGCTGATCGTGATATGAAAGAGTGTGTTTTTCAGAGATTTGACTTGTGTGTCCCCCCCAGGAGAGTCAGGAGGAGAGCCAGTACCTGCAGTTCTGCAGAGTGTGCCAAGGCTACAAGCCCCCCCGGTCCCATCACTGTCGCAAATGCAGCAGGTCAGTTGCAGACTACATTACATTTCAAGTGTACATACATTACACTTAGGGTTTTTCCTGCATTGAAAAGTCTAAGGCGGCCCGCCTAAGACTTTTTTCACTCCGCCTAAGCCTTCAAGGAGAAATCGCACGGTTAAAAACGGTTAAAATAAATTGTCCATGCATTTATTGCTGCAATTCAGTCATTCCACCAGCAGGTGCCGCTAGACTATATTTACGTTATATATAGCAATACAATCATGCCTTGATGTGTTCACACATGATCTGCTGACTCATAAATAACACCATCCTCTCCCCCCTGTCAGGTGTGTGATGAAGATGGACCACCACTGCCCCTGGATCAACAACTGCTGCGGACACCTTAACCATGCCTACTTTACCAGCTTCCTGTTCCTGGCGCCACTGGGCTGCTCGCATGCAGCCATAATCTTCATTATGACCATGTACACGCAGCTGTACGAGAGGGTCAGTGACTCCTCTTGGCTCCTCCCATTAGTCTGCCTCCCTCTGTCCTAATTGGTCTAAGAGTTATTATAGAACCCGGCCCAGTGTTGTGACGTTACTGTGTTGTGACGTTACTGTGTTGTGACGTTACTGTGTTGTGACGTTACTGTGTCGTGACGTTACTGTGTCGTGATGTTACTGTGTCGTGACATTACTGTGACGTTACTGTGTCATGACATTACTCTGTGTCGTGATGTTACTGTGTCGTGATGTTACTGTGTCGTGGCGTTACTCTGTGCCATAGCATTACTCTGAAGCTCTGTTGTGACATCACTCCAGATCTCGTTCGGCTGGAGCACGGTGAAGATCGACATGAGCACAGCGCGCCGTGTCCAGCCCCTCATGCCCTTCAGCGTGCCGGCATTCGCCGCCACACTCTTCGCCTTAGGCCTGGCGCTGGGCACCACCATCGCCGTCGGCATGCTCTTTTTCATACAGGTCAGCCTCGTACGCTGCGTGTCAAGTGGGCCACGTTACACAAACACATGGGGAGGGTGGGCTGGCCAGGGAAGGCTTTTTAATGGCATTAACCCCACATTATTTGAAAACATCGCCCCTGTGATTGTAACTGACTTATGGATATAGAAATGGCTAAATAAATCGTAACTTCCTTGAAAGTATTTCAAGAAACCTAGTCCATCACAAGCTCGCTATTATATTAACTGGCAGCAATCTGGCAGCCGGGTTGACCCTTTGTAAACCCTGATAATGAATAGGCCTGGACTAGACTAAGACTTGGACAAGCTTAATAATGTACTACCTTTCCATGCATGTCCTCATTGAAACGTTTGATGCGTTCCAGTTGAAAGTGATCCTTCGCAACAAGACCTCGATTGAGGCGTGGATCGAGGAAAAGGTGAGAACCCTAACAGACCTACAGGTGGCTAAACACTGGTATTCAGAGGGCCAAGAACGCATCGGTTAGTTTCTATACGTTCACCACCATGCCGTACTTAAGCATGAACACATCGGTTAGTTTCTATACGTTCACCACCATGCCGTACTTAAGCATGAACACATCGGTTAGTTTCTATACGTTCACCACCATACACATCTCCTTTGGAAAATCCTGACCCCTACAAATAAAATCAGATCAAAACAAAGCCAAAGAAAATAGAATAAGGTTATATTCTCTTCTTCTATATTCTATCCTATTGTAGGCCAAAGACAGAATCCAATACTACCAGACGGGGGAGGAGTTTGTCTTCCCGTACGACCTGGGAGGACGCTGGGAGAACTTCAAGCAGGTCTTCACCTGGTCGGGGACGCCCAGAGGAGACGGTGCCCACTGGCCCTTCCACCCCAAGTGTAACCAGCACACCTTAACCGTACGTCCAGTCTGTCAGGGCTGGTACTGTAGGTCCACTCTGACCTAGGCCTCTAGGTGGAGTCCGTCAGGGCCTCTTCCTCGCGGACTGGTTCATGTTATTTATTACATTTTACATTGAGTCATTTAGGAGACGCTTTTATCCAAAGTGACTTACAAGGGAGGCTGAGAAGAATCAAAGTATACAATCAAAAGTGGAGTGGAGTAGCGAAGTCAAAGTATAAAATATCAATATAAATATAATATAAATCTAAAACTGGACAGGGTGCAGAGTAGCTATAGGAGTCAGAACACAAGGTAATTTGTGTTTATTTTTAATTAGTCGTGCAAAATAATTACACTCAAGATAACATTTCAACATTGATTACAAGAATAGCTGATACGGTATTGGCAACAGAATGTAAGATAAGATGTACTTTCTTCATCCCGGATGGGAAATGCAGAGTGTGCTTTGTGAAGACAAGTTGCTACCCATAGGCAGGTACTGTGTTTCTCTCTCTCAAACAGATAGAGCAACTGTTTCTCTCTTTCAAACAGATAGAGCAACTGTTTCTCTCTCTTTCAAACAGAAAAAGGAACTGTGTTTCTCTCTCTTTCAAACAGATAGAGCAACTGTGTTTCTCTCTCTTTCAAACAGATAGAGCAACTGAAGCAGAAAGCCGACAAGAGGGTGAGAAGTGTAAGTACCACATTGTAACGTACAAGAACATACTGAACAAAACAGTTTTCTTTAAAAAAGAAAAGGTGTCAATAGTTGTATAATAGATTATGTAATGCTGTGTTTAATGACTGCATAATCATTGCGTAATCATTGAATGGTCTTTACTAGCAGTAAGTGTTTTAAGTGAACAATAGATGGTTAAAAAAAACATCTATTGATCAGTAGAATAACTGGGTTCTATTTAACAGTACAACAAGAGTGTTCTATTGAGCAGTAGAATAACTGGGTTCTATTTAACAGTACAACAAGAGTGTTCTATTGAGCAGTAGAATACGTGGGTTTCTGTAATAGTAGAATGATTACGTTTCTATTGATCAGTGGAATAAGGTGTTTAAGCAGTAGAATGAGCGGGTGTCCGTGTCTCCGTCCATCAGCAGGTACAGTACCGGGCGGTGGAGGACTACAACGGGGCCTGCTGCCCAGTGAGCAAGGGCCTCCACACCTTCTTCAGGACGCCCTGCACCGAGGAGCCCCGCATCCCCCTCTCCAAGGGGGACACCATCCTCGCTACCCGGGGCACCAAGTCAGTCCCGCACTTTTTTACTATTTAGTCCTTTTGCCGCGTCTGTCCCAATACGCCCCTCTGCCACTGTGCAAATCCTTTGAGGTAGTGTGTCCTCTGAACAAGCACCGAACAGAGCCAGAGGGGTAAAAGGAACACTAGCTTGTACAGATGTGGTAAATGGCGGACTTATAACAATCCTTTTTTTTGGGAATGAAACGGAGACATTCCAACCAAGATATCAGTACATGTGTGCTCTTCACATCATTGACGTTGTTCAAGTGAAACTCTAAATGCTCTAAGTGAATATTCATCCATGGGGAAGGTGTGTAGACGGCATTGTGTTAACACGTGCAATGCCATTGTCTGTGGTAGACAGTGCAGTCGAGTGTGGCTGGAGAAGGGCTTTATTAAGACAATGCATTCAATTGTGTACTATAATCGGAGAGCTGTGGTCCTGCGCTGGAGCTGCTGGTCAATCCATTATGTACGGCCCTTATAATGTGCTAATGTGTGTAATCCTAATTCAGTTCAGCCACCTAACTCTGCTTTTTCTTTGTGTTTTCTAGATGGTGGATGTATGGAGATAAAGTCTTAGGCGAGGAGCAAATGAACGGTAGATATTGTTTTGAAAATAGACGGCCCAGTAAAAAGGTCTAACTTTCAGCTCACTGTCCCGATTGGTTCAAAAATTTTAATGCGAAAGAAATACATTTTATTATGAAATGGAAATCCCCAGTGTCACATTGAGTGAATACGAGTGACGGCCAGTAAATTTGTCTTGGGCCAATATGTTTGAGACCCACTCGTTCCGACCGGGCTGTTGGTAATGTAAATGTTTATATTTGCTCGGTTACTCTTTAGCGATACACGACTAACAATGTCCTTTCTCTGTTTTCTGTTTTTTAGCGGGAGAGCGTATTAGGGGATGGTTTCCACGGCGATGCGTGGAGAAGTGCCATTACGACACAGCCGCCAGTGACAACCCCAGCGAGAAGAAAATAAATTAAAGGGAGGCTACACGTGTATTGTGATGCCGACTAGCAGAGCTAGCTCTCTCAGCATATCATTGACCTTCGATGAACTTGGATGTCAGAGCCGTGCATGTCGATTCACAACTCAAAGATGGGTTCTCTTTCGACCAATGAGCATTCCCGATGCTGGCGGCGATGTCTTGGCAAGCCTCTCCCTGACTGACTGACTCGCCAGGACGTCTCCCTCGACTCGTCTGACCAACCCAGCACGAATCTTTCTTTCTACGAGCTGCCACAAAGGCTTTGATGTGAATTATGGTTTAGATCTCTTTACTTGAATGATTTAATTTTGAACTTCTGCTGATGTCTGTTGAGTAAATATGCAATGCCTCAGCCCGGCTTCACCTTGGGCATCGTCATGCAACTCTTTCTACGATATTCATAGAATACTATGGGTTTTTTGGTTTGGGTTTTTTTGTTATTTTTGTAAAAACAATACAGTTGGCCTTGATGTATAAACTGAAAAATAAAGAATATGTACATCTATTAACTAAATTGTGGTTCAGCTTAGTATTTACATGGAAATTACCTGAAAGTAGCTTTACTTATGATGTTAAATGGCCCCTATTTTAGCACCAGGTGTGATATTACTATTACACACACACACACCTAGCATACCTTGTTCATATTGTATGAAGTGTCCTTCATTAGACAATTATATTTTACCCCAAGAAACACCTGCGGTGCTTGCTTCTCCTTGGACCGCCAGCAGGTGGCACTCATTTTACTATTTACTACTTAATCATTTGCGCTTTTCAGATACATGTATTAGGAGAACATGGGGGGAACGTGTGTGTGTGTATAATGTTGTGATATCACGTCGAAACCGTAAACAGACTATTTCTTAACCAATCATAACAGAAAACATGACCGGGGCCACTCCTTCGGCGCTTGTAGTTCTTTATCACGTTCTTTACCTAAACGCTAACTACGATTTAAACTACAGTTCCCATTTCTCCACGAGACGGTTTCTCAAACCATTAACCAATCGCGTAGCGTGTAGCGGAACACGTGATCTCCGCTACCGGCTGTACGTATAGATCACTCCTCTTTTTTTTCTTTTTTTTTAACATTCTGCTAAGTTCACCGCACATGAACACCACTAGGTTCACGTCAGGGTAGCAGGCCCGACGTGGTTGTGTTTCGCTATGCACTGCGATTAGCCGTAGCTACGACTGCCCGCGTCTGGGGCTGACTGCAAGAGCCGCTACTGAACAACGTCGGCTCACATTACGATACAACCAGTAAGTAGCATGTCGTAGAAGTGTTCATGTGTGTGTGGGCCAACGCAGTGATTCGTGGCTGGCCGGCTAACTTAACTTAATCGATTGCATGTGATGCTGGATTGTGTGTGTGTGTGTGCATGTTTATCTCTGTGTGTGTGTGTGTGCATGTTTATCTGTGTGTGTGTGTGTGTGTGCATGTTTATCTGTGTGTGTGCATGTTTATCTGTGTATGGTTCTACACTCAATAGGTCTGATAGGTAGGATAGTATCCTCCAGAGTACCTATGCAACAGTAGACTACATAGAGCTAATATCGGATCTATGATCTTATTGATCTACTAATAAAGAACAAGTTGACAGGCAATATAAAATAAACTAAAACGTCCGTTCTACGTAGAGCTACATTTAAACCCACATGTGAGCCAAAGCCAATACTATAATGTTTCCCTGTATAATAATATACTATGCTGCTGTCACACAGAGATCCTATTGAGAAATGGGGTAAAAAAAAATGCAAATGTGATTGTTTATACGATTATTTATAATACGCACACGGTCTAGCCTCTATCTAATCCACAAAACAAACAGTGTGCGTCAATGTTTCGCTCAACTTTTGACTTCTGTCTCACTACCTGTTGTCAATGGACCCTTTCCATGACCTGTGTTTGTCCTACGATGACGCCTTGGCCTATTGGTGCCTGTTAAGTATATGGTTAATTAATGTCCATACTCCTGGACAGTACAGACGAGAAGAGACTGGCCATATTTTAAGTCAAATGCCGAGTCAAGAAAAACCCCACTGACTCATGACATAATCGGAAAGTGGGTGAAACGTCAAAGGTGCATTCTACCTTATTGCTGGTTTAAATGGGACAAGGATGTGAAGTATGTGACCAGGGAACTTGGTCTGTGTTGGCCGGCAACGGGGCCCTAGAGCAACAGTATAGCAGCCAGTCTTAAGGAATGTGTTTGGGAGGAACAGCTTATACCTGGGTAGATACCATAGGTATAAGCAACTATGGGAAAGTATGCCTGTCGTGATGTATACACACAACACTATCAACATAAATGCAATGCTGTTGCTTTAAAACGTATAGGTCGAGACACGCAGGGCTTTTCTTGTCGCTCTAGGTTACTCCACTTTTTAATTATATGCTTTGAATGTACTCAGCCTCACCTGTACGTCTCCGTGGATAAAACGGCTTAATGTCCTATAAGATTGACTGTAGGACGCTTGTTCTTCTGTCTGCGTTCTTGTTTAAACTGTCAGCTGTATTGTAATTATAATAACCCCACCACTTAAACCATTGTTTCTGAGACATGACATCGTCTCTCCTCTGAACACTGTGACAGGTGTGGACCACATCGCTAGCGTCTGCAGCACTAGCGTCTGCAGCACAGCACTAACATGTCCATGTTCAGCACGGGTGTCCTGGTGCTGACAGCGCCGCTCCACACGCTGCCGCTGCGCATCACGCCGGTGCTGAGCTCCGCGGCACGCGTGGTCAAACACACGCTGTATGTCCACCTCCACCCGGGCCTCAACCTGGCCGCTGACGGCAATGGCGCCCAACCCCGGCCCGTCTTCATCCAGCCCGTCGCCGACTTAGCCACCGTCATCTCGCGCCTGTACAGCAACGCGGCCGACGTCTGCGGCCACCTGGACGTGCGCGTGTTGCTCACCAACGTCCGCTCCGCCCAGCCGCCCAACACCCACTCTCCCGGCGGGACCGGCAGAACTGGGAGCCCCTTCCCCGCACCACAGCCCCTCTCCCACTCCCCGGAGGTGGTGCTGACGGACTACGTGCTGCAGGACCCGGAGCAGTCGTCCCTGGTGGGCCGGTGTCTGCAAGGCTACGCGGGCCACTGCTACGTGTGCAGCCCCACACTGGCCTCTGTGCTGCTGCACCCCCAGCTGGAAGGGCTGCCGGCTGCAGAGGAGGAGCAGGAGGGGGGTCGGGGTGGCCCCAGCGGGGGGTCGGAGCCACTGGAGACGTACAGCGACGTGGTGGTGGGCGGGACCTTCGACCGGCTCCACGGTGCCCACAAGACGCTGCTCAACATCTCCTGCCTGCTGGCCAAACGCCGCTTCCTGATTGGCGTGTGCCACCAGGAAATGCTGAAAAGTCAGTGACATCATCGCTGTGTTTTGATGCAGTGTGATTGTAGTTAACTGAAACTGAAATCAACAAAAACAGACAATAGAAATAGCAATCTGTTAACTGAAATAAACTGAACAGAAACGGAGCTTGCACAAAAAACGAAAAGGAAACAAACAAAACAAAATACAGGACTTTAAAATAACAATTATTTATTAAAATGGAAGGTAAATATCCATCTTTTCGCAGGTTTTTTCAGTAATTATTTTTCCAAAAAGTATTAATAAAGTAAGACTCACCAGTACACTGATCATTCATTTCAATAAGTTGGAATATGTAAATACTTATGGAAATGGAACACCTGTGATATATTGATTGTAGTTTTACTCTTAAAAAAAGACTAATACTAAAAAAACTAACTAGAAACTAATGGGATATTTCAAACTAAAACTGAAATAGAAACTACAAAGACCTAAAGATAAAACTGAGATTAAACAAGAGACTAAACAAACAAAACAAAAAAAGAAATTCCCCAAAAAAGGTAAGGGAGTAAGTAACAAGTTTAATTATATAGCACCTTCCACAGACATGTCACAGAGTGCATTATAGCAGTCATACAAGACGATAGTAAAAAGCACAGCTACATAAAAACATAAAGCAGACCCAACAGAGTGCTGTACAAAAGTATAGGCACATCGCTCACAAATAATGGCGTTATTAGGATTTATGGAAAATGTA
>OOFB01000150.1:23405-38935 GCA_900323305.1 Trachyrincus murrayi
TAGCCCACCTGTGGTACCCTACAGATGTGCATAGGCAGAGCACCCCCCCAGTGACTAGTGGGAGATATTAATGGGGTAATCTCTGGTGTACATCTCTGAGGGAGATGGCGAGGAACACCGCCCTCCCCCCCCCCCCTCCCTCCCCCCCCCCCCCCCCCCCCCGGGGGCCGGGGGGGGGGGGCCGGGGGGGGGGGGGGGGGGGGGGATGTACAACCCAAATTGACTTGATCAGTACTCTGGTCCCATTTTGTTTTATCTTATATTAGCATTATATATGATATATATCTGGCAGTTGATGGATGCCTACAAGTAGACTGTGATTGTTGACATTACGTCATGGTCATGCTACAACATGACTATTAATACCGTCCCAGATCATATGTAATAATTATAATAATCAATTTTAGCGGAAACTTTTATCCAAAGTGACTTGCAGTGCAATACGGATACATGAGGGAACTGGCAGGGCTTCTTGCTCTAGGGTGGCTACAGGTCCATACATTGCAGATGGAAACCAGATAGGGCTGTTTACCATTTCACGGTTAGTGACAGCAATATGAGACTTGAGCTCAGCAAGTCAAGAGGGTGTACAATACTTTCTCAACAACAACAACAGGTTTCAACACCTCAAGTCCCAACATGACACCCGATACATACAGCGAGTACAAAATTGCCACGACGGAGAAAAGGAAAATCCCTCCCAAATGTGCAAATACATGAAAATATGTTTGTACTCGGTATTCCTGTGTTTCCTGACATTTCAGAATTGTAATTTCGGTGCGTAGTTCTTGTCTGAGATCTTTCGGTTCTCTACTTGAGTTCTTGAGGCCCCCTTGAGGGCCCCTTCTACACCTGGCATTAACATGCCTTTCGATCGGATATGAATGGAATATCGCTAAAGCGCACACAAGTCCAGGTGTAAATGTAGCCGAGACGCATTACGCCAGGTGTAAAGAGGGGTCTCCCTGTTGTCCTCCTCAGGGTCTCCCAAGCCTGGTTCTGCATGAGATCCAGCTGCTGAAGGACGCCCACCACACGGAGACAGAGGACGAGAAGATCAGCTCTTCCAGCCTGCGCTCTCGCCTCCTCGGCACCCTCCTTGCCCCGCCCAAGGTTCATCTTTTTATCAGCAATTTTCTCATCTTTTTGGGTGTTTTATTGTTTATACTAATCCGAAAGTCTGCTTTCCAATTTGGCCGACGCAGACAGTGACATAACCTGACCTGTGATTGGTTGCCTTGCAGGACGCCTCCCACCTCCCTCCTCTCCCCTACGTGATTGGCCTGACGGGGTGCAGTGGCAGCGGGAAGAGCTCCATCGCCGGGCGGCTGGAGGCGCTGGGTGCGGCCCTCATCGACTGCGACCGGCTGGGCCACCACGCCTACCAAGCGGGGTCCGACGCCTACCACCGGGTGCTGCAGGAATTTGGCTCCGGTGGGTGCAGTGGTTTGGCCGTCGGGCACATACAGTATTACTACTGTATGTGATCATTTATAATAATAATAATGTATATAGATTAAAGCTGCCGTAGGTAAGATCCGAGAGTTCTAAAGAGAGTGAGCAGAAGAGAGTGAGATTCTGACAACCAAAAGAACCCCCCTACGCTTCTCTGCCATTGAGCAGGGTTGCGTTCACACACCTGTGATTGACAGGCAAGATGGATTCCCTGAACCAATCAGGGAAGAGATTTGGTCAGAAATGAGCCGAGAGCGGTCTAAAATCTAAACGGTCTCATACATGGTCTCTGTTTTAAGTTGCCTGCATGTTTTTAGCTACATTTTTAGAAAGCTCTCCCTTTTTGTTATTTCTGTTAGATCTTCTAAACGAGGACAAGTCCATTGACCGACGGAAACTTGGGAACAAGGTGTTTGGGAGCAAGGTAGGTGTGTGTGTCTGTCTGTCTGTCTGTCTGTCTGTCTGTGTGTGTGCGTGCGTGGAGACACCGTAGATATCTACTCCATTGATGTTCCTTCTTACAGGAGAGGTTAAAGGCGCTGACGGACATCGTGTGGCCTGAGATCGCACTTCTGGTTCAGGAACAAATTCAGCAGGCCAGAGAACAAGGTACTGTAGGCTTAAAGAACACACCAGCTTTTAATGAATCTCCTGTGAGGGAACTTAATTTGTAACCAGTAGCTAACTTGTAACTTGTATTCAGTAGGTCAACAGTCCCTATTTTCCATTGCAAGCACTAATGAATTTAGAAATGGCATGTGATGTCTAGTCAACGTCACACCCGGTGGTGAAATTAAGGGCCATGGTCACCGTCGATGGGTTTTTATATTGCTGCCAGTTTTATGACACACCGATTGATCGGCCCTGTCATGTGCCGTGTCTCTCCAGGTAAACAGGTGTGTGTGGTGGACGCGGCAGTTCTGCTGGAGGCGGGCTGGACAGACATGGTCCATGAGGTCTGGGTCACAGTGCTGCCGGAGGAAGAGGTGAGACAACCTCCCAGCTCATTGGTTTATACACACATGCACCTTATTAGGAATATGGACCTTGCGTGTCCCTTACACAGTTAGGTTTTGTAGGCTGTGTGGATACACACTATTTAGTTATTTATGTGTTTGTAATATTATTTAAGTATTATTTGTGTCATTTAGGGGATGCTTTTACAGTGAATGTTTAGATGCATGTCATTAAGGATCTTGAACACGCTCCTCACCTCAGACAGTGGCTAGTAGAACACCCTCCTCACCTCAGACAGTGGCTAGTAGAACACCCTCCTCACCTCAGACAGTGGCTAGTAGAACACCCTCCTCACCTCAGACAGTGGCTAGTAGAACACTCTCCTCACCTCAGACAGTGGCTAGTAGAACACCCTCCTCACCTCAGACAGTGGCTAGTAGAACACCCTCCTCACCTCAGACAGTGGCTAGTAGAACACCCTCCTCACCTCAGAGGCACAATGTTATTCTGACCAATAGAGTTCATGTCAACGTCAGACTGGCACCAATAGCCTGTCGGCATTGATTTCAGGCTAATTTCAGGGGCAGGATAGTGTGGGGTGCTCGACTCCCAGACACAAGTTACTGGGTTCAAACCCCAATGTTTGCAGACTTCCTGTAGGCATGTATCTGAATTCACTGTTAAGTCGCTATGGATAAAAGCATCTGCTAAATGACGACATAGTACGATTAGTAAAATGTGATATTATTGGAGATTATACCACAGTCTTGTTGAATACTGGATTCTGATTGGTCAATAACATTCCAAGGGTGTGCATTATTTTTCAATAATGGGACACCTCTGCCTTTTAACAGTTGTGAATCAGTGCACTACAAATTCACCATCAACAATGGTCAAATAAAACAATCAACTAGATGTTTCCCTGACAACGCAAAATCAATATGCTCAAAGCGCCGCAGAACAATATTGTAATTTCAGCTGGTTATAGATGAAGGTATCTAATATCTAATCATTGTTGGTAACTGTGGTATAAGCGGAATAAACCACTCCGGGCTGTCCCGTTATTGGAATGCGGCTCTTTTGTTATTCCTTACATAACTCCCAGTGAAATTCTGCACTAGTGGATCAGATCAATACTGGATTAATATTTCCCCAGGCCGTGTCCAGGATCACGGAGCGGGATGGGGTCACCCGGGCTGACGCCCTGCGCAGGCTCCACAGTCAGTATCCTAGCAACCAGAAGGTGGAGCAGGCCAACGTGGTGCTCAGCACGCTGTGGGAGCCAGAGGTCACCCAGAGACAGGTCAGACACACACGCAAACGCACACACACGCAGACGCATGCATGCAGACACATGCATACACACACAAGCATACACACATACACACGCAGATGCATGCATACACACACATGCATACACACACACAAGCGGACACAAACATGGACACAAACACATCCACACACGCCCCATACATATACACAGATCCTCACACATATCCAGACACACACACTAGGGCTGTCATGAATGAAAGGTTTGTTTTTGATTCTGCGTTTCATGGCCATAACGAGACAACACCGATACAAAAGTATAGTTTATAGTGCCACTTCATCACCGCATTCACATGAACCGCATCTACGAGTACAACAACCGCACAGTTCAGTGAGGTAAAGGATGTTTAGGTATTCATAGATTAACTATTTATAAAAGCAATTTCATGGCCATTTTTACAGCCCTCCCCATGTGCGATTTCTTACACACTGCCGTGGGACATTTAGTAACCGTGAACAGTAGTGAACCCTGTCTTTGTCCTGTCATTCAAGGTTCTCAAGGCCTGGAATCTGCTCCAGGAGAGAATCCTCCAGAGACGGGACCTCCGACCTCCTGAAACTCACCAGGACCCGCACTTAAGACTGTAGTCCTGGGGGGGGGGGGGCTTATATTATTTTGTTCAATCAATCAAAAGAAAGAAATATACAGATGTATATGAAAGAATAATCTAACGATTAACGAGTTAGCCATGAAAGTGTCATTAAACTGAGACCATGTCGAGTTGTTGTCATGATTTGTCATTGTACTACGCTCAACAGACAATTTCCCAGTTCTATAGTCCGACTAGACATTTCTCTTCCTCTCATCACCTTCTTTCGTATTGTCAAATTCCTCCACTGTATAGGGAGGCCACCGTGTTAATTTGCATAGCTTGGCACAACAGCAAAAAAACATATTACTTCCCCTTACGACCCTTTTAACTAGAATCTCCACGTCTACCAACAGGCAGCAGTTTATAAAAGAAGAACACGATTTTTGTCTTTAATTTTGCATTTACTGTACGTGTATTTTATAAATTACCATTATTGATGCAGTGAACAGGCTCATGAGCTAGACTTGTAATGTCGTGTAGAGAGTTTGTAAGTGCACTTTTTTTGAACTGGTGAATACATTTCTTCCAAACACTGTCCGTTTGCCTTGCACTATTGCCAGGCACTATCTGTTCGCCTTGAAATGGTGGTGGTGAGTCCGAGTCCAGTTCCATGTCCAACTCTGATCAAATTAAAACAATTCCTCTGGCAAAACAAATGACGCTAAGAGTCTCCTTTTGTAGTGACTCTCAGTTTGGCGGAGCACAGCGCCTCCCCGTGGTCGTTGGTGACTTTGCAGGTGTAAATCCCAGAGTCCGACGGCAGCAGGCTGGTGAGGACCAGCGAACACCGCCCCTCGCCGTGCTCTGCAGTCATCCTCGATGTTTCTACCAAGCGCTCCTCGTTCAGAAGCCACTCCACTCCAGGTTGTGGATAACCTGGATATTTACAATGGATTATTATTAGCTCAGAAAGTGGCCGCATAAACTTATATCTTTATGCTGAAGATATAAAGATGAAACGAGGCAAGTTTATTTCTATAGCACCTTTCAAACACAAAAGGGCATTAAGAGTGCTTTACATAGACAGGAATCACATTCAGGACAATCAGTAAAAGACAAAATAACTGTTTAAAAGATACATGTAAAGAAGGTAAAATAATAGTTGCAGACATTTTTTTTCTTTTTAAAGAAAAAGTTGCTGCAAACAGACACGTGTTGAGCCCTGAGGAAAGCATGTAGTGTTGAAGCAGACCTCAGATGTTGTGGAAGTTTGTTCCAGATTATATGTAGTGTGTGCTTGGTTGGTTCGAACCCTGGGAACAGTAAAGCAGGCCGGTCCCTGATGACCTGTGTTTCCCAACCTGTCTTCTGTAGACCTACCCCCACAACCCCAGCAGTACAGGCCTTCATCGACCAACACCAAACCAGAAGTGTTTTCGTTTGAACGAATATCACACTATTATTATTATTTAGCATTGTACAGGCCTAGGAAATATATACTATTATCATTTAGCCTCATTAATATTGAAGAGGCCTAGGAAATAATATTATACTATTATCATTTATCATTAATACTGTAAAGGCCTAAGAACTAATATTACTGTCATCATTTAGCATCATAAGTATTGTAGTGGCCTCGGAACTAATATTACACTATTGTCATTTAGCATTATTATTAGTATTGTAGTGGCCTAAGAAGCTGATGCGTAGGCCTACTTCTATTTCTGGTCTTAACTTTATTGATCAGCAATAATCAACATATATAATATTGAAAAAAGATTTAACATGGTCTGTCCTTCGACTTTCTCGACGACCGTTCATCCGATCGACTTCACACTCGGCAGGTGTATTGTTGAGGACCCAAGGAAGTGCAGTCTCGAGTGTGAAGTTATTTGGATGAGCGGCTCCAGGGAAAGATGCACGCAGCAATACCGGAGGCAAAGAATCGGCCCGTTCCGAACAGGCACTGCACTAGTTCTATTCATTGAATCACAATTGCTCACAAGCAAAAACGGCAGCAGAAGTGACGTTTCTTTCTCTCGCTTTTTTTACATTTCCTGGTCAGCAAAGGGGAGCATGCAAGGGCTCCCAGGCGCTCGTCACCATGGCGATGAAGCTAGAGATACCAGAGAAATGTTTCCTGTAGCCGAGAGGAGCGAGTGCACAGGCTCGCTCATAACACACAAACAAAAAAGAGAAGAAGAAAGAAGTGTCAGTAGGTCGTACCGTCCACCAGGCAGGTGAGCCGAGCGGTAGCCCCCTCCGGTAGCACGCCGTCCCTCAGGATCTGCTGGAAGCGGGGCTCTCCCTGGAGCTCCTCGTCCAGCCTCTTGATAGCCTGCTCCGCCCCGCTACCCCAGCCCAGCTCTGCGGGAGAACGAATCAAACACCCCTACTAAAGCCTGGTTTATACTTTATAGTTGACCAGATCTGACGTCAAACACCCCTACTAAAGCCTGGTTTATACTTTATAGTTGACCGGATCTGACGTCAAACACCCCTACTAAAGCCTGGTGTATACTTTATAGTTGACCAGGCTGGCAACTAGAAATCTGACATTCTGTTTTATTTCATTTAACCAATCTTTAAATCACGTTAAGTTGATTTAATTTAGTTAATTGCAAACAGATCCTCATTTACAATAACACAACAAAAACACAATAAAACAAACAACTATAAAATTGGACAAACAAGGATTTCAAATACAACAGACATTATTTCTGCATCAACCGGAGCATCTGTGAAAATGTCCATCAAAGTTGGCTGGTCACACAGCTGTTACACATCAACGTGTAGTGAAGTCTAATGTATGACTAAATGTTACTTTGAAATTGTATTACTCTGGAAGGAAATACAACAAAGTGCTGAAATTGTACTTGACCGCAATACCCAAGTAAACATAATACATAATCAGAGGAAAAGAGTAAAAGCGAAAAGAGATTCTAAAACGAGAGATTCTTACCCTCGCTGGGCTCTCCGGGGGAATCTGGTCGGTAGGAGAGAGCAGTCATCCAGTTGAGGGCCTGTACAGCCCAGGCTGTTTTCTACCACGTACACGCACGCACGCATGCATATGAACACAAGCACACACACACAAACATATGAATCACATTATGAAGATCCCCAGATGTCACTAAGCAAGATCCGAATCATGCAACGGAAGCAGAAGTCCCTCCCTCTCTCTCGCCATTATCCGAGCATCCGCACGTTTGAAGTGTGTTTACCTTCCACTTCCGGCGCACCAGGAAGCTTTTAATCTTCTTCTTGCTCAGGGACCTGGTTCTGATGGGGCGGTGGGTGAACAACGCCATCCAGGGATGGGCCAACGCCTGGTTACATGACAACCTGTTCCTAGAGGGGGACGGACGAACCCTCTTACGTCAAGTCTGTCTCATTGGGAGCATTATGTCTCGGTAATATGGTACTATGGTACTATGGGGGCAGACTACAGGACAGGATTGGACTACAAGCTTCACTAACTCTCACTGTAATAAGAACCAAATTCCACTCCAAACCATTCGGTCTCCTTTCATTCCGTTTGCATTCCCTTCGTGCTCATACCATCGACTTTATCCATTTGTGCACGTTAAGTCACCTGAATTCAACAGCGCTGTTAGGATATCAAAATCGTGTGATTCTGATCTCTGGACCTCCAGAGCTTGCTAGGTCGCTAGGTTTGCGTTCTCTATTGGTCCAAACAGGAACAATAACGGCAATGGTGCGACTTTTCTGCAATTTATTCACGGAAACGTAGTTGATGTTGCAGACCGTGTATGAAGCAAAAGGCAGTACTCTCGTATATTAGGGAAAAAAAAGCTGAGGGTGACCCTTTAACAAACCTGTGGTCCTTCTGCAGCAGGGAGCTGATGAAGTCTCTGGCCTCGTCGGAGATGTCCTCGAAGCTGTCCTTTTCAAACTCGTAGTGGGCCGCCGTCACCAGAGCCTGGGTCTCCGCCTCGTTGTCTCCCTGGAAGGGGCTCTCGCCACTCAGCCTGCCAACACAGAGAAAGCCCAGTGTGAACAGGACTAGGGGAAACTCACATCCTTGAGGAGCACCGGTGTTCCTGGTCCCCCATCACAACCTCGGACAGCGTCGGTTCACACTGACCTGCTGGGTGCGATTGGCAAGGAATGGTGCAGGTAAAGCAGGCACCATACTTTAAAGGAAGTAGATTTTATTTCGGCTGGCCCGAGACCGAAGAAGTCCTTTTGCAGACAAACTTGTTTTCAATGCGGTTTTGGTTTGGTCACTGAACGTTCCATTAGTTAAGACCAGTGGGGTCTCCACCCAGTGGGGTGGAGATGGGAAATCATACAAAAAAAATAACGGCAGCCTTGCTTTTTGGACTAATCACACACAATGTTCGCATTGCCGTCATCTGCTGAGATTTCGGCACGTTACAAAATCATGGAGGTGCAAGAAGTGGCAAAAAAGAAGTATGGCTGGCTAATGCGTTTGTTTGTTTTCTCTGCGATGGCGTCATTTTGTTCGCACGACCTCGCCAAACTTGTTTTCCGCAGTATGCAGTGTGTATGCAGACCGCTTGAGCGGTGGGGACTTACAGGATGAAACAGATGACTCCGATGCTCCACATGTCTGTCTCCAGGGCCACCGGGTCGTAGTTGACCACCTCGGGGGCCATGAACTCTGCGGTGCCATGCATCACCTTCAGCTCCTTACCGGGCTCTGGTCGATGGGGACAAGTAGGTTGAAGAACTTTACACTAGACACATAACCCTTCATATCATAACGAGTATAGGTGTCTAGGTCAAAGTCATCGCGGGTTAAAGGATGTAAAGTATGGATGTACCGAAAGAGTTTGCAACAACATTTACTCTTACAAGGGAAACATCTTCATTGCTACAGGCTTGGCCAGGTTATTATGGGTTAGGCACTATCCTCCACCCAACACAATCCTGGGGGCAGGGGAAGCCTTGTGGCAAGGGTGTAAAGCACGTGGTACTCGTCCAGGCTCTATACCCTGTACACTAGTCCGTACCATATACCCTAGTGTGGAGTGTGTGTTGTTGGTGGCTGGTTTAAGCAGCCTCACCTGGTCTGAGTCAGACTGATTCGACTCTGGGACTGGGTGAGGCTCCACACCTGTGGGGCATTGGCCAATCAAGGCCCACAGGTTAAACCAGCCACATACCAGCCAACCAGCACACATACTCAGGAGGAGCGCTAGCAAACCATTCTCAAACTCTGCAATAAACTGGTTTAATCATCATCTGCCTGTGTCCTGATGTTAGAGGAGCCCAGAACAGCCACCGCTACACCTAGTTTAACTAGTCGGTACCCTATACCCTAGTTTAACTAGTCAGCACCCTATACCCTAGAGGTACTAGTGTGTACCCTATACCCTAGTGGTCTGTACCCCATAGTGGAACTACCTACAGTCCTTTCCTCCAGAGTACCTCCAAAAATGCCCTGGCCCGTCTCTCCAAGCTCTTTTCAAATAAACTGCTCATAATTCATAAGTCAGTCAACAATGTCCTCCTACACCACCATCTCTCCAGCAGTCGGTCAGTCAGCAGCCAGTCAGGGGGACTCACCCAGCTTCCTGGCCAGGCCAAAGTCGATGATCTTGACCTGGATGTCGGTGGAGTCGACGCAGACGATGTTCTCGGGCTTGAGGTCCAGGTGCACGATGCTCTGCTTGTGCACGTACTGCATGCCCTCCAGTATCTGCTTCACGTAGCGCACGCTGGTGGGCTCCGTGTGCTCGAAGCTCTCATGCACAATGCGCTCAAACAGCTCACCGCCTGCGATACTGTAGGGGGGGGGGGATATCTCGTCTTGATTTGACTGAAAACCGACCGTTCTACCTTGACCGACTGAACCACGATGAGTGAAAGGTTCCATGGTGTTAAAATCTTTCTTTCCATACGCACATCGGCGCTACGCTGTCACTAACACACTGCGAGTATGAAACAATTAATAACAATTAATTATTATTTAAAATGTAAAAAAGCGGTGCTGAAAGATTCATAAAAAAGGTAATAAACTACCAAAGCATTATTACGACTACCTTTAGCATTTTTCTCTGCATATTCTTTTTTTAAAGTGGCAGTGAACCCAAAATCCTTTTTCTTTTTTTTTATGTGTTCAACCAGTTTGTGGACGTTCTACTCTGCTCCCAACGCTGCTCCACTTTTTGTGGAGAGGATAATAACAACACCCCCCCCCCCCAGGCTGAGGTACTCACTACTCCATCACCATGACGACCTCTGAGCACGTGTCGTACGCGGCGAGGTACTGGACCAGCTTGGGGTGGTGCAGGTAGTTCATGATGTCCATCTCCCTCCTGGCCGCCGCCCGCTCCTTGGACGTCCGGGCGCGGTAGAACTTCCCAGCGTGGACCTCGCCTGTCTGCTTGTGGCAGAGCAGGAACACCCGCCCAAACTTTCCCCTGGGAAACATTCAGAAATATCATATATATAAGTATATGATATATATATATATATGAGGCTGCCTCGTGGCTCAAGACAAGACATCCCATCGTTATTGACGCTCTTTAACGATGTGTTATTTCCCAGACAATTGGATCCAAAATGACATTTAGGAGCAGTTAGGGCATCTTGCTTCTCAAAGATGCCTGCAGACATGGGGGGGGGGGGGGTCGGGGGTCCAACACCCTCCACTAAACTATTCTGCCTCTTTTCTTAGAGCAAGACAAGCAACACGCATTTTGTTTGTGAGTTGCATAGAATCTTTATTTTAAGAATTAAACTCCAATAATGCCAGAATATATCAAATAAAATAATTTAACTGCAAACATGTACGCTAAATAGATAGATTTGGACCTAGTTTGAGTTCAGCTGTCTTTCCGGGATCTTTGATCAACGTCAAGATCTTGTGATGAAAGATTACGTTTTTCTAAAACAGCTTCAATCCATTCACAATTGTGCTAAACCAAATGATAAATCCACGTACACGCCCAGTTCCTTGCGCACGTCGTAGTGGTCGCTGACTTTATGCGTGGTGTCCACGGTCACTGTGACGTACGTCGGCTCCTCTTCCTTCTTCTCTTCCTTCTCCCCTGAAGCACAAAACAACAGAAAGTTAAAAAGCAGACATTTCTCCAGGACCATACCAAGCATCATAAAAGCGGTAGTAGTGGTAAACGAACCCGACGTCTCCATTTTGACGAGGTCCGACTCCTCGCTCGGTTCACTGGTGCCCGAAGAGTTGTAGGCCCTGACTCGGAAGCGGTAAAGGCCTTGGGGCTCCAGTCCCGATCGTACCCGCAGGGAGGTGTTCATACATCGGCTCGCCACTACACTCCAGTCCCCTGCTTGGCCCGGGGCCTCTGCCCTCACCTCCACCACGTAGCCCAGAATGGCAGAGCCTCCGTCGTAGTTGGAGCCGACCCAGGACAGTACCAGGGAGTGGGAGGACCGCTGGGACACCAGGGGGGGGGAGGCCGGAGCTAGCGGAGCCTCTGTGGACACACACACACACACCTGGAGGTCATCTGGAGGTCACCTGGAAAACTATTACACTGGTGGGCCAGCCTCCCACGATTGACCTGAACCCTAACCCTAAAGGATCTATTCCCATTCCGATCTCCCTCCTATGTTTCACTTGGCTCCGAGATCCTGTTCTACTTGGAAAGGAGCAAAGGTCACTTCACTGTTTCAAACTAAAAGAAGGTGTCTTGGTGCTGGCCGTGGTCTTCTTCTACTCCTCCACATTTTCTGAATCTAAAAGCCGCCCCTCTCTGACCCCTGTACGCTTAACAGCTGTCCCCTAACAGCTGAAATGCATACTATAACCCACTCAAATCATTGTTCAGGTCCCTCTTGAAGGCCCTTGGTTACAACCACGACTGAGCTGTGCAGAACAATGAAAGCACAAATAACTCACTTAAGATGACAATTTTTTGCTGAGTTGTACAAATTGATACTGCAGAACACATTGAAAATTAGAAACTCACTTCAAATAAAAACATTTGTGTTACATGATAGTTGATGAAAATCATTAGCAAAAACCCATTTAAGTCCACATTCTTCTCCCACTACTGAAATGCCAAATGCTGAACAAACATTTTTTATGTGTTCTGCATTACCATTAGCAAAATGCAATTTAACTGACATGCTGAACAAGCCCCGCTCCCTTCCCCCACTCACCAATGACACTGAGGACGATGGTGTGCTGCTCAAGGGCGTGGCGGTTTCGCACTACCAGCGTGTACGATCCCGCGTGGTCCGGCGTGGTGTGGGGAATCAGCAGCGTGCTTTCTGATTGGCTGCTGCGGATGCGGGTCTGAGGTCCGTCGACAATCTCCTGGAGAGCAGAGAGCATATACCCATGATGCATTGCTCTCCACCCAGATCCTTATCCTGACCTTAACTACACGGTACGCACCTCACCTTAACCCAACCATAACTCACCTAAACATCTTTAACCTGTTTGCTAATCGCCTAACCAAATACAACCTAATCGCTTCGACTCTGCAGCAGCGTCGAGAATTCTTATGGTACGTCTTTCTAGAGAGCCTCGCTTTTTGAGGGTGGGAGGGGTTTGGAGAAAGTAGGGAGAGGGAGGGGTGAGGAGGAGAGTTTTTTTTTCAAAATGTAGACTGGAGCTAGCTTGAATGTACCTTTAGTACATTCCCTGCAGATTCCACTGCCTGTTTCAAATAAAAAAAATGTATAAAGTAAATTGAAGGTTTTATCATAGTATACATACACACGTCATGCTCGAGCAAGCAAGCAATAACATAAGCAGTCAACACAAGCAAACGCATGTCCTCAACACACAAAGGGACCTTTTCTCTGTTGTGAATCCAGCAGCATGCCACGGGCAGAGAGCTGCTGTGGAAGGAACAGCGGAGTCTGGCCTGAGCTCCACGCTGGACTTCCACCTGCTCCTCACAGTCCACAAACTCCACCGCCACTCCTGGGGAAAGCAGAGAACCAGAAGCAGAGAACCAGAGAAACATCGAGATACCAAGATATTAAACACAGCACACAAAACACAACCAGAAGATACTAAACACAACCAGAAGATACTAAACACAACAAGATACAAAACACAACAAGATACAAAACACAACCAGAAGATACTAAACACAACCAGAAGATACTAAACACAACAAGATACAAAACACAACAAGATACAAAACACAACCAGAAGATACTAAACACAACAAGATACAAAACACAACAAGATACAAAACACAACCAGAACATACTAAGCACAGCATATAAAACACAACTAGAAGATACAAAACATAACCAGGAGATACAAAAAACAACATTGCCTACAAAGAACAAAACATAACCAGTCGAGCGAGAGCTTTGAGAGCTTTACTTTAAGATCTCTTGTGCATTTATAACAAAGAACCTAACAAATGAGTGCCATCAACTCTGTTCACGCTTGCTTGACCTAAAATCTAAAACTTGAAAACGTAAGAATCGATTTCAGTAATATCAGAGACTTGTGATATTCAGAGAGTTCTGTCTCCTGCTAATAAAACAACTTGTTTGGGAAATTGTCGTTAATCTACCTTTCTTATTGGCCTCTGCCGGAGAGGGGATTGTGGGTTTAGGGGCAGAGCTCCAAGTGTCTTCGTGCCCCGCCCCCTCGAGTGTCACCATCGGTTTCCATGGTTGTCTTCCTGTTACCGTGGGGATCAGTAAGGAAATGGCAGGGGGGGGGAAACAAGGACACTGATTTAACACAGAGCAGAGATTTGTTTTTGTTTTTGTACTTTCATTTTCTATTCAAAACAACATTTTAATATTTGATTAAAAACCCAAATAAAGGACTTTGTGTGAGAGAAATGGACATTTATTTGATGAATAAAATAAAATAAGCTGGACCACAGTGTGTACATTACAAACATGTTTGTTGTGTGCATGTGTGTTTCTATAATTATACATCTACATTGTAAAGGAAGTGTGTTTGACTCCCAGCTGAAAGGTTCAGGTTTCAAACCCCAATGTCCACAGTCTACCTGTAGGTATCATTGAGCAAGATGCCCCTAACCCCTACCTCCTCCTTAAAAGGTGAGATTTGAGAGTTGTAAAGAGAGAGAGAGCAGAAAAGAGAAGAAGAGAGCAAGATTTTGAAAATGACCCAAAAAACTTCACCTCCCTCTCTGCTCGCTTCATCCCTAAGTTTCTCCGGCATTGAGAAGTGTTGCATCTCACGACATATGATTGATAGGCAAGATAGATTACACAAACTAATCAGGGAAGAGATGCCCTGATTAGTCAGAAATGAGCCGGCCGTGGTCTAAAATCCAAATTGTGCGTTACCTCCTTTTTTGTAAAGGGTTAAAACAACAACTGGTTTGTTTTCCGCATGACTTCTGGTCTGACCGGTGACGCGGTCTGAAGACCAGGCTTACTGGCTTACTGATGTCCACCGGGGGAGCTAAGAGCTTTATAAGAAACACATGTTCCTTTTGAAGATACACAACTTCTTTGAAGTCAGAAGCATGACGTAGACTAATGACATATTCTGAATATACTGTATGATTATATTTTCACCCATTGAATACAGAGACAGGAGCAGATAGGAGTTAGACAGTACAGAGACGGGTCATTAAGGAGCAGGTAGGGATTAGACAGTGAATACAGAGACAGGTCATTAAGGAGCAGGTAGGGGTTAGACAGTACAGAAACAGGTCATTAAGGAGCAGGTAGGGGTTAGACAGTACAGAGACAGGTCATTAAGGAGCAGGTAAGGGTTAGACAGTGAATACAGAGACAGGGTTAGACATCTTGTTCAAGGAGGCCTACAGGTGTTCAAACCCAGAACCATTCAAATGGGAGACAAACACACCAGCCACTAATCCTAGATCATATATAATGATATAATGACGTTGCTGTAAGAACAACAGACATGCTGTCATTGCAGCCAAAAGCAGTAGTGTTGTGAACCTTACATAGAGTGAACCCTACATAGAGTGAACCCTACATAGTGTGTGAACCCTACATAGTGAACCCTACATAGAATGACTACCACATGCATGTGCTTTCAATGTTCGCGTGAGAGAGTCGAAGTCTCCTGTGGATGCTGGAATGTTAATGGTGTGTGTGTGTGTGTGTGTGTGTGTGTGTGTGTGTGTGTGTGTGTGTGTGTGTGTGTGTGTGTGTGTGAGTTACCACAATAGTAAGAGTAAGAGAACACGTTGGATGTAAACAGAAGTACAGGCCCTACTAAATACATGAAATCCACCAATCAAATAATAACACTCAACATTTGCTGGTACATTTGGCAAGTAAGCCTACTGACTGAAA
>OOFB01000154.1:18082-31185 GCA_900323305.1 Trachyrincus murrayi
TACTTGCCCCACATACAAAGAACTCAGCTCATTGCCTCACTCACCCCTCTGGACACACCACTCTGTAGCCCTGATTGGAGGGCCTCAGCAATTAGCACCTCAGCAAGCTGACATTTAGAGAGAGAGAGAAGGAAAAAGACTCTCTCTCTCTCTCTCCCTGCTGTCTGGCTCCACCCGGCCCCTGAGAAGCTCCTCTTCTGGAGGTTTCCAGAAGCAGACACCAGGACGAAGATCTAAACGGAGAGATGATACGATCGCTGGTTGAGCTGATCCATCCAATCCACAGCCGGCAGCCAGCAGCCAGCAGCAAGGCAGCAGCCAAACAAGCAAGAGGAAAAACACAAAGGGAACATTTCATTTGCCCTCGCTAATGAGAGCGCTCACCCTTTGGAGCGTGTGTGTGTGTGTGTGTGTGTGTGTGGAGAGGCTGTGGATCACATGATCCTCGTCCAACCCCAGATGGTGAGGTCATAGCGTCGGATCGGGGACGCAACTCATCTCCTCTCACGTCCCGTACGTGGAATGGAGTCAAGGTTGCTGCCGCGATTTTCCAGAAAAACCGAATCGTGCCCCGGAGAAATACCCCCTCCACGATAAAATGACAGAACTGCTTATTATTCGAACACGTCTTCAGGTTAATTATTACCTGTTTTGTGCAGTCTTTGATGCATAAAATGCATGATTATATGTTGTACCGCCACATGTCTCCTGGCTTGTCTGAGTCCTAATTTATATTTTTCCCTTACTGGATCAATGAGCAAAGGGCTGTAGGAGAGGTGACATGAGAATGCTGGAGTGAGTCTGTAATGTACCTTGTGCTCTCTGTGATTTCCTGGGCTCTGCCCACGTTACTTGTCACAAGCGATTAAGGGATGATTCGACGATTTCTGAAGAAAACTGACTTTTCTTTCTTTGATGCTGAGCTGGGAATGCAGAATCTCTTACCCAATAAGTGTTCTGTAGGAGACTGAGGTGAATCACTCTTATTGGGCTATGAGAGTATGCCACGAGGGCATGCTGGTACTTGAATGTCTCTCCTAATATCGCTTTAAATACATTTTGTTAGGGACACCTTAAAACCATTACCCAGCAACTGTTGCTACAAAGGACTTTTACCAGGCCTATTAAAAATAAACAAATAAAAAGCAAGAACCGAAATCTGAATTTCATTTCAAACACATTGCATGTTCAAAGATGTTATTCCCTTGAGCCAAGTTTGTTAATAAGCAGTTCTGGAGCAGAACAGTTCTGGAGTTCTGGAACATCTGGTGGCCGCTGGGTATGTGATGATGGTGGGAGAAGGGCGGTCGTCTCGGTTATACAATTCACGTTTTGTTTGGAAAGTTGGCTTTTTAAAGGCACACACACACACACACACACACACACACACACACACACACACACACCCATGCACGCATGTATGCAGGCACACAGCCACACCCACACACACACACACACACACACACAGACACACCTACGCACGGACACATGCACAAAGACACAAATGGACACATGCATGTACACACATACACACACACACTCACACACTCGCACTCACTCACACACGCACACACATATGCACACAATGTCTATTTGCCGAATACAAAAACACAACTTCAGACAACTTAACAGCTAGGTACTCATTCCCTATACATCTGGATACCTGGATACCTGGATCTCATATCCAGGGCCATCCAAAGCTTCTACACCCACAGTGAGCTGCAGCATTTCATCACACAGACACATGAAGACTCTAAAATATATAATAAGAACACCAACAACAGCAATACAAAATGATATGCTGGGGGTTGAAGGGTGAATCATTGTTGTGTATTCCGTTGACGTAGAAAAACAAAAACTCAAACAAACAGAAACACAGCTAAGGAACACGATATACCAATGTGACAGACGTCACACCCACACACGTTTTCACACACCCACACAGTCAAGTGATGCGGAAAATGTACCGGGTATGCTACGGGTATTTGGTCTGAGTACAATGTGGTCCTGATTTCCTTTCTAACTGAAATAGACTCAAGTCTGGTCCAGCAGGACGAGCAGATGGGATATTAACCCGGGACTGAGCTAGGCCAGGTCACCGCCTACCTTCCCAAGAGCTGGGAGGGCCTCATCCTGGCTAATACATACTGGGAGGTGACCTTAGTCAGTACCGCTTCTGAAGGTGGCGATCCTCCACTGATGAATTCCTATTAACGTCTATTACGATGCGTTTGACTGGCGACATGTTCATCATTATGGGATATCTATATTGTTATATTGTAATTGTACATATGGATTATCAGCATTCATTTAATACAAATGATCTAATAATAACTTCCCTTTAAGCTTTGAAACGTCACTATCAGACATTCAAATGTATGTCAGATAGCGAGGTCGCTCAAGGTTGTGCACGAGAATGAGTGCCTTACAAAATGCAATTACTTGAACATATTTTATCTTTTGTTGAACACTCAAAGCTTAGCCCAAAACTAATCCTTCTCATCTTACACAAAGTTTTCTCTTTTATATAAAGTTTTAAACAGGCTGTCGTCATTCGATAGTTAATACCATTGAATTGGGTCCTCTCTCTCTCTCTCTCTCACACGCTTATTCATCTTGTGTTGTTTTTACAGTGACCCAATTGTTTTGGTTATTTCATAACCTGTTATTCCATCACATTCTTGTCCCAACATGTCCACAATTGTCAGCAAGTGCTTGAATTGCTGTTCAGACAACCCCTGACAGAAATATTTAGCTTGTGAATCATCCCCCACAGCGTCTCATATGCTAAATAAAGCAGCAATACAGGTATTTGAATGGTAATTTCAACCTGTTGGCCTTGTGTGAAATAACAAGAACAATTCTTCCCGGATAAAGATTTCTAAGGAGACAAAGTGAAACACGATCCTTTTAGACCTCATGAAAACCAGAAATCAAATAATGAGCTCCACTGACTTCTGCTGTGTGCTGCAAGTCTCACGAGAGAGAGAGAGAGAGAGAGAGAGAAGGGAGAGAGAGAGGGCAGAGAGAGAGAGAGACCACTGCCTTGCGGTAAGGAGAGATATCGCTGCGGGGGCCTGCACCAGCTGCTGTGTGTGCTGGACGTTGGGTTTGACCTTTGACCTCACCTCACTGCAGCTGCTCCTGACACCAGTGCCTGAACCCAGACAGGATAACCCCCCCCCCCTCTCTCTCTCTGCACCGCCACTGCGGCGATGGATCACCTTGCATCTCGTCTGCACAGCCAGATAAGATACATTAAACAACATAGTTGAGGTTGACCGTTCACATTCACGGCGGAGGTAGATCTATCGTGGAGCCAGCCAAAGTTTCTTCCCTGTGTTCGCGTCTCCATTCTCTCTCCCAGTGCGGATCTATTAGTGGTTTTAACGTTGAATGGTGAGTATTTAAGTAAAGGCAGCCGGGCATGGCTTTTCGCGATGCAGATGGAGAAAGGGGAAGTAAACATGAAGTGTGGCTGGATTCCCTGTAAAACACATCCAGACATCCTGTCCCCGGCTCCCGGCTCTATAGCCAGAGTGAGACCGGGAGCGTTTGGAGACCAGAGAGAGAGAGGCAGCAGCCGGGCCGAGGCAGCTGTGGAGCCAGACTCGGCCCACACGGCTTTCAACCACATTTCTCAGTGTTGAGGAAATCCCCTGGTTTTTCCATAGAGAGGCAGAGAGAAAGGTTTTCTTTCAAAAGCACTCTTGTATCGAGGTGTGACACTTAAAAAGATCACAACGGTCACATACTAGTACTACTAGGCCTACATTTGTAGCATACTGTCTACTACTATCAAGATGGAACGTTAGCCTAGTATATTGGCTAACATTTTTCATTTTGGCACTGGACTCTATCATTGCAAAAAGATGGTTGAAATGGAAACCAAACGACACTGAACATTCATTCTGAACCGAATAGAAACGTAGGCATTTGTAGTCGTATGCTTCCCCCTTGTGGTCAGTTTAGCCACTTGTTAATTTAATCCACTTGTTATAACATTTGACCACAGGCCTACAGGCTCACGTTAACAAATGTAATTCATACACATGAACCGTTTTTTAAACTCAAATTATTCAAAAAGTCTGGCTTATTTCTCTAACGGATCCCACAATATAAAAGCGTTGGTAACCAGGACACCATATCTGTTATTATTTACCCTAGGAGGCAGGCTATAGGCTCCATTTTATAGGCCAGATCTCCACGGCAACAGGCTGACTAGATCTGGATCGCGTTAGAAGACGTGTGGCTGCTCTCCAGGACGACCGCAGATCTCTCCGAGAGGCAGCGGGACAGCTGCTGCACTTCCCACTTGATTTTTACTGTCGAGACACAATAAAGTTTAATGGCGTCAGAGGAGGTGCCAACAGCCATGCCTTCTCTTCCAGCCTTACGCCACTGGAGCGTGAATAGGCCCGATTGTCCCTGACTGCCATGGGGGTTGAGATTAGGTCCACTTGTAGGGGAAATAACACACGCTTGGACTTCATACAGTGAAACTAGTGACTGAGGCCTGCAGTGATTAATCAAAGGAACATCGACTGATTATTAGGCCTGTAGCTGAACAGCAATTAAAGTCATGTTTTAATTTAGTGTCATCATGTCTCTTTTTGTTCTCAAGTGGTTATCAAACTGTCATTTTGAGGCATAACTGTATTAGGTTTTCTGTTTAAAAGGACTTCTATTAATAGACCAAGCTAAAGTTTGACCTAATACGAATAGCCAACAATATATTGTTATAATATACCCTGTTATTCACCGGCCTACTGATTAAACATCGATGTGTTTTTTCACGAGAGGGTGGGGAGAACGGCGAGGGAGATTAATCTTCCTAAAGGACTAAAAAGTAAACAAATGAATCAAAGAAACAAGGTTTTCAACAGTGTGCTATTGAATTGGCTCGAACAAACAGTGCAGGATCCTCAGTTCTAATGGGACAAAGAGGGGGCCCTTAAGGTAGGATGTGTTTTTCTTGGGGCTCCCAGCAAGAACACAATGCTAGATGATGGAAGACGGGTATTAGTTTCACATAAAATGAAGAGTAATAGTGAAACTGCACTCCCCAAACCACATCGAGACCAAAGTCTGTTCGGGAACAAGGTCCTAATTTGATGTATGATGTATGCTTTGAAAAATATTAATTTTATTATTACCACTTAGGCCAAAATGTATATGAAAAAATGAAAAGTAAAGAAAAATGATGTGTCGCCAGTCAAAAATATGAAATATAGTTAAATACGCCGGGTATCCATTATGAATTATTAGAAGGCCAAATGAAATGAGCAACAAGAATGGAAATCACTGGCATCTGTTTGTGATTAAACTAAGTGGTACAAAGGAGGGGGCTGACAACTGATACAAATGAACAAATCCAAATTCATTTTGTACAACAACTTTAAACATGTTGTACCCCAATGCATCACCAACACAAAACAATTAGCAGGGAATTAGTGCTATTAGGTCTGCAGTGGGCAGGACGTAATCATACTTTTCTTTTGTATAAAGCTAATCAATATTTTCAATGTAGTAAATCGACTATATATATAATCGAACTATATAAATACTTCTTCTTTTATTGTGTAAATCACCAGAAACACAATAACCTGACGAGCACTCAACCCAAAGAGTGGGTAACATTTATGAGATTCTGCTTTTTAATACAAATAAACAGGAGAATGGAGCTGCTCCATGGTGGATCTCATTTGTCTGAAGAGCATCTGTTGTTTATAATGGCTGTATCTCTTTGGAAGGCATGCTACCAAACAAATCATGTTGCTAATTGATGAAATAAAAATGGCAACTGTGGTTCACACTTGCTGTTGACAAGAAGGACTTCAAATTAGACACAACATCTGCGTCAAATTGTAATGCGCTTTGCCCTCGAAGGTAAATTAGAATTTCTGAGACACACGGTAGCAATATTCAATTATCATGACGTTAGAACTGTTTAAAACTGCTTAGTCAAGGCACGACACGCTTCTAGCAAGTGCATAAACAGATCAATAACAAATTATCTATGCCGTGTTGAACTGTAAACTATATATTTATACAAAAATACAATATATATAACAATCATACCAACGCTATCAAGTCTTTTGAATAGGTACACAAATTTTATCCATATTTAGAGTAAAATGCGATCACAAAAATACAGTACACCATTCAGAAACGTGTACTTTTACTCATGTAGACACAATCAGTAGCATTGCAGTAAGTTCACAGACCAACCCCCCCCCCCACATCAGCCCATTTTCAATTACTTTCAGTGAAGCAAGAGTTGGGGATGAGTCACACTAGACTTTCTGGCAAGGTGTCAGCAGCACTGTCTATAGCGAGGAGCTGCCATATGTGCCACCTCTGCCCCTGGCTCCCCAGGGTAGCGAGCCCCTTGGCCTCCCCAGGGGTGAGTGGAGGCTTGGGGGGAGGGCTGGCGCTATGCGGGGCCTCCGGCGGCGCCTCCGGCGGAGCTACGGTGCTCTGATCTCCGGGGAGGACAGAGGTCGACAGCGAGGGCGGCGAGTTAGAAATATGGCCGTCTTTAAGAGGCTCGGGAAACCGACGAAGGAGAGACACGCCATCCATCGTCTCGCCGTCCTTGAGACGACAGCGGCCGGCGGGTGCGTCTGTCCTTGCCGCTAAGTCCTCTGAGCTCGTGGCTCCCGATTGGCCACGCGGCCTGTGATGCGGCGGTGACTCTGCCTGTCTCCGTCCCCGGCGGTCGCTGGGGCTGCTGCGGCAGCGAGTCAATGGGAGGTGTGGTCTGTCGCTCGCTACACCCAATGAGCTTTGTGTCCGCTTGACCGCCGGCAGGCCGTTGCCCCGGAGACGGTGGGGTCTCTCCGTGGAGCCGCGGGACTCGCATTCCGCCACATCCCCGTGGGAACCTGGGAGGAGAGGACCAATCGCTTTACATTTCCAGCGCTCATAACACCCACGTTACATCTCTCAACAACAACATGCAGAAGTTGATTTTGTTACCCGTCAGGTGGGCGTCCCGTAACTCCTTGCTCAGTGTGTGCCAGTCCCCCAGTGTGTGCCAGTCCCCCCAGAAATGTTCATCTGGTGCCGCTAGCGGAGAGACGAGACAGACGGGAAGGTTTTAATTACCCTGTAGGACCCTCTCAACAGCAACGTAATAACTACACCAATGAAGGACACTCAATGTCTTTACACACCAACAATGCTATGAATAAACAATGAAGAACAATGTAGAACTGTGAATATTTCTGAAGCAAGGACAAGGGTATTTTAGCCATGTCTCCAAGGTTGAAGAAATAAGATATTGGCAACGGAATGAGCAAACTGCTTGTCCTTTGTTATCATAACCTCATATTATCATCAACTATGCAGGAAGGCACTGGACAAACACGACCATGGTTCCAGCCAAAAATATCTGCGTTAAGGCCTTTAGATGAGCCATTCATGAAACAATCAAATCTAAATAAAGCGGAACCCACCGTCCCCTGTGGTAGGCGAAGTGTACGTGTCAGCGTTCGCGTCTGCTCTGCTTTTAAAGTCGCCGCCGGGGTCGCGGTCGTGGCCAGCGGGCCTGAAGAGAGCATCTGAGAGCGAAGACACGCCGCCCTCCTGACACCGGCGTGCCGGGCGGTCCGACAGCACCGGGGAGTTGTTGTCGTACGGGGACACCTCTCCGCTGGAGTCCTCCTCACGGTGGGACTCGCAGGACGAGCGCCTGTCACTCCCAGGGGAGTTGTTGTCCACCGCTGGTCGCAGGAGGCTGGGGCTTCTGTCAAAACACAAAGACGCGATTTAGGTTGGAGGATATCAGCCTGTAAAGCCCTTTGAGACTGTAACTGTGATTAAGGGCTGTACTAATAAAGTTGACTTGACTGGACTTGACCAGGACAACGGAGGGTCTAAAACTCACGAGTACTGGGAGTCCTTCCGACGCAGTAGGTAGTCGACGACGTCCGTGTCCGTCTCCAAGACGCTCATCAGAACCTCGTTCTGCAGGTCACACGGTACCTGGGAGACACACCGTGTGACACGTCAACACCCTGACTTTAAACATGTCATTGTCTACACGGTCGGGTGAAGACTGATTTGTCTTTGCCACAGTGAATTTAAATAACCTTAAAATAAGTCATTTGTGGATATTGCAGAAATCTAACAAGTGCGCAACCCAGTGAAATGTTAATGACTTCGCATTCATCAGTTTGGAATTGATATTTTGCTTAGACGAGTTATTGTCTTAGTACTAATTGACTTGATTGGAATTAAACAGGCCATTAATTCAAATGTGCAGAGTAATGACGCATTGGCGAGTTCATTGACTAAACAATTATTTTTATTTTGCTCCATTACCAATCCAATTTGAGCTACACATGACTGTTGATGAGATGTGGGTAGACTAGTAGTGAACACAATACAATAAGACCATCCATTTGTATCTAATTATTTGGTTATTTTTGTCGTTGTTGTTATGCATCTCTTGTATTGTGTATTAATCATGATGTGTAGATGCTATGTTCCACGTTTATTCGTTGCTTTTTGCTTTGTTGTCCAGTTGTGGTCTGTGTCTGTGGGGCTGTCTTGCTATTGTCTCGAAAGATAATTGTTGAAAATAAACATAACATTTCCTTTTTATTTCACATTTAATTTCCTCGCCATCTTTCATCCACAATTTCCTACCCATAAATTCAGCGATCACACCTCCTATACTGTGTGCCAGCAGAGGATTTTCATTGGCGTGCATCTTGCCACACCAGAGACATCCAAGCCCTGACTTTAATCTAAGACTATTTCCAGTAGATATGGATCTGCTCTAAACGTGCCCTGACCAAGGCACCGGAGGCAGCCGACTGGAAGACGATAATAACTCTTAAATCAGTTTCTTCTCTCTCTACGGACGTCCCGGAAAGACACGCTCACTGAGCCTTTAATACCGCAACAAGAATCAGACGGGGGAGGAGGAGAGGAGGACAAGCGACTGGCCTACGTTTTTACGAGTTACTTACTGTAACGTCGCTTCAATTTCATGAGCAACCGAGTCTAAGATTAGTCCTTCTCGAAAAACGTATAAAGATACTGTTTACGTTTCATTAGATGCCTCCCCCTCCGTTAAGCGGGACGCTTCCCGTAAAACACAATCATGAGATTGGCTTCTTCAGAACCAAGGACTGAGCGACCAGAACCGGTGTTTGCGTAACAACGCAGTGGCTTTCAATTTGAACCCGAAACTTGAAAGTTTAAACCGATATAAAGTGTCGCACTAAATCTCACCATGAAGAGGGTTTGGTAATTTGAGATTATGCTCTGCACGACTCCGATGATGGCCGAGCTCTCCTCTGCGCGTGCAAAACTCTGCACCGCAAACTCTTTATCGGAGTTCTTCTGCTTGTGCAGAAGGTTGGGTCCAAAGATGGTGGCCAGGTTGAGGGGCGTCATCTTGTTCCCCGTGATCTGCAGGAAAGTAAACACGCAACAAGAGGTTATCGACGCACCATCAAAAAGCCCTCTCACGTTGCTGTGTGTTTGGAAAACAGTTTGATAGAGTGTTTTACGGACAACAATTCACTGCTAATGATAGGAGTTGAATCGAAATAGAAAGGATAGAATTTCTTCACAAGAGCAGAATTATAAAGAACATTATTCAATGTGAATTGTATCCGCTCGTTCTGGGATCACAGAAATAGGCCGATTGCTGACTAATCCCCTTACACACACAGGCTTTACTATATTTGTCTGAATTCCAGCAAACATAGGCATGGAAATGAAAAACAGACAGAGGGCAGCGGTGGATCCACTACACACCCCGTTCCTCATCCCATTACCAGCATAAACCCTTTATTAAACGCCCCGATATCGTGCCCTCGCATTACAGGCACTGGGCCAACTGGTTCTACACCCGTGGGAAATGTGTCATCTGTCTACCGCTACCCGCTACAATCTCTGATCCGCGGCTAATCCCTGAACCGCGGCTAACGGCTGACGCATGAAAGAAGAAGAACACGTTGTTTCCAATACAACAAAAGGCGAGGGAGAGTCGGAGGAACGCCCCCCCCCGCCCCCCCAATACTGAACATCATGTTTCCCCCTCGCACCTCACCTCAGCGGCGTCGCTGCCGAGGCGGTCGTCGGCGTGGGCCGCCACGGTGGACAGGAAGTGGAGAAGGCGCTGCAGTGTGTCACTGTTACAGGGAGGAAGCAGGTATATCAAGAGCTGGAGGGCACTCACTTGGTCTGAATTATCCAGTACTGCAGAAAGAAAGGCCCACGGATAAGGAGGGGTTACTTAAAATCAGACGTCAACACACGAAATGCATGGGAAAGGGAGATAATGAGTGGGGGGGGGGGGGTTAAGTGTGCCTTCTGCTCACACATTGAGTTAATGAAGGCCGCGTACAGCTCTCTGGTCAGCAGTGGGTCGGGCATGTCCCGGAGGAACTCTTTCAGCAGTGCGGCCACGTCGTGAACGCTCTGAGACTCGTCCAGTAGGACCTCCGTCCCCCGGTCAAACTCCTCGCGGAGCTGGGGAGGAGAACACAGCGGTAAAATGTGCTACTTTCTCATGTCACGACAGAACGCCTGGAACAGGATGCTCTAAATGAGAGAGAGGGCGGGACTTTCAGTTACATGGTTTTAGCGGTGAGAGGCGAGAGAGAGAGGGAGGGACTTCAGATAGAGGGAAATCTCCATATTTATTCTCCTTGTCGTTGTTGTTGTTGTTGTTGTTATTAACTGACGTACGCCGCTCATAGGAAGTAAGAGACTGGAAATTGTGTTGCGGTAGACGGGAATAACGTAATATAAACCAGAGGTTTTCAAAGCGTGAGCGTGGCGGTCTCCCCTGGGAGACCGTACTTTGTGGGGGAGGCGTGAGAAAAAAAGCAGAGATGTAAAACAACAATGTTGTTTAAAATCATGTTGTACTTTACTTTATACTTTACTTCCTGGGGAACAATCAAACCGAATGCGGTCTATTTGGCATTCCCTGATGGGAGGTCCACACTTTTTGTCTCACACGTTTGAAAAGCCCTGACGTAACCAAGGAAACGAAATGAGCAGGAACCCTACCTGCTTCACCCTCTTCCTGGAGCTCCCGACACGGAAGATGCCCACCGTTTGTAGGCCTAACAGCCAAAGACACAAAAATAATCAATGCCGATGAAAACAGTGATAAGAACAGCGGTGACAAAACATTTCCGGAACAAGCTGTACGTACGATACGAATTGAACCCGATATTCGGTGTGCTGTGAAACTGTTCTGCGTTCGCTCGTGCCAACGGCTCACCGTTTTTTTCCAGATGCTGGCAGCAGCAGTCCATCACCCGGGGCACCTGTTGGTAAATAGGGTTGAGGCTCAGCTTCTTGTCTCTGCGTTTCATCCTGTTGCTCGGGGCCTCGGCGGGCAGCGATAGCTGGAGAGCTTCCAGGAGCCGGGACTGGTTGTCGTCCAGGTCGGTGATGCAATCCACAGACACGCCGCCCTGGCGCAATGGAAACAGACGGGCGGAGGATGACGGGCGTGTCGTGCCGTGTGGCGGTCATCGCAGTGGTCTTGTACGCTAGCATATGGCGCGGTATGAATGCGTGCTTGTGTGTAGCCATCGTGGTCACTGTGAACCGGAGATTGTGAGCACAGAGAAGGCGGGTCGATTGCGCTTGCTCTGATGATGTCATGTACGACGTCATTTTCCACGAGATTATCTTTTTTCCCCACACAGAACGAAAAGGAAGAATTTCCAAGCGTATTATTATTACGTGTAGCCTTTGGAAAAGTCACAGTGACCCTAATCTATTTATCTAGCTACTATTTCAGGTATTCAGGAGACGCTTTGACCCAAAGCGACTTACAGTGAATTCAGATACACACAGGTAGGGGCAAGGCAGGTATCTTACTCAGGGCTGTCTGCAGGGAGGCTGTAGGCTACAGGTAGGCTGTGGATATGGGAATCAAAACCCAGTATAACTTGCTGTATTATTTTTACTCATTTTATTTTCATAAAAATTATTATCTTATAATTTTTATCTGAAATGACGAAGATGTGCAACATGTGATCTGATGTGTCTGTCTTTTTACCGGTGAGCTCCATCAAACCAACAGCTTCCCCGCTCTCTCTTACCCGCCGGTGGATCCTCTGGCCGGCCTCGGGCATGCCGGGTAGCGGCAGTGGCTCCGTGGGCGTCTCGCAGGTGGAGCTGAGCGAGGAGTTGCTGCTGGACAGCTCCCTGTTGGACCGCTTGGAGGAGGAGCCGATGTGGAGGAAGGAGAACGACAGGTCGCTGTTGGCGTCCTTGGGCGGTGACTCCTCCTCCGCGTCCTTCCTCCCCTCCTCCCCCTGCCGCTGCTGATGCTGTCCCGAGTCCAGGCGCTGCTTGTACGCACGGTCGTTGGCGATGACCACGGCCAGCGGTATGCCGAAGGCCTGGGGCAGGTTGTCTGGTGGGGTGAGGAGAAGGAGAAAGGGACAGGAGATCACAGGTTCATTATCCATGCTTGGATTACCTCCGTGATAATCTGGGATCCAGCAGTCCTACTGTGTTACAGCAGAACTTCTGGGGGGGGGCGACGGCACCGAGCTCGGGCCGGAAATCAACAACCGCAAGGGGGCGGAGTTAGGCCTAGTTTCCTGTTTCGTGACGGAGATATTCTACGAAGAAAGCGCATTCGCACGAGCGGATGAAGCTTTCACAAAGGGATTTTAATATGTGTATTTACAGTGGCCTACACGGCGTTGATTTGAAAGCTTAACAAGACACTTTTTTACAGTTTACTACTGCTGGCTGAGTTTGTGTTGGCCAATTACACGCTTACAGATCCCCAGCAGCATGGCTGCATTGAAACGCCCCGCTCACCCCGATTTGAGCTCGTCTGCCGTCAGACTTCATTATTAATCTGAAGTCTGCTTTGTGAGACCACCTCCGTGACGTGCCTGAGAACTAGCTTTGATTCACGTAACAGCATGTGCAGCGCATTCTTATGTGATGAAGTATTGAAATACAGTACATGAATCATAAATTAACCATACATTAAGTACACTAACATAAAGACATCCTTGATAATTCTGTGTATTTAACGGCTACTCAAAAAGCAGCCACATTTTTTGTTGTCGCTGCAAAGCGAAGAAGCAGAAGAG